>JAJOOO010003210.1:0-23837 GCA_029582685.1 Solanum piurae
GAACTAGATGGAGAATTATCCCTGCTTCAATATGGTGGGCAATCTGGAAAGAGAGGAATTCCAGATGTTTTGAAGGCATAGAAAATAGTGTGCAGGATGTTAAACTAAACTGCATTTTGTTGTTATGTTTTTGGTGTAATCAATTATACCCAAATGACACTGTCTCTATAGTTGATGTTTTAGACTCAATATAGAAATAGAGTAGGAGTGTCTAGAGTGCATTTGTATAGAAGGTTTGAGCACAACCCATGTACTTTTGTGATATAATACAACGTTACCATTTTCAAAAAAAAAAACCCACAAGTTGTAAAACTACTAAAACTGTCCCAATTTTTTATACAATCTTACCAAATAAGCACAAGTTTATAAAATCGCATAATATACTATCACAAACATATTCTTAAAAAATACAATATTTATTGATCAAGTTTTAATTCAATAAAAAATAAAATTAAACATAAGTTTTGGTGTACTACTCTTTTATATAATCCTCCAACAAAGTACAGACAAACTTCTCACATTGAACTTGCATTTCTCGTTCATATGATTGAGAAAACGAACCAACATTGTTAGTTTGAGTCATTTGTTGGTCAATTTGATTGGTAAATATATTTGATAAAAAATAATGAATTGAATTTGGTGAATATAAATGATAAAGAGTAGAAATTGATTTGAAGTAATAATATATTCTATGTAAGTGAGAATAATCAGAGATATGAATGGTTTTAAAAGTGATGATATGAATTATAAATTTTATTTACATATGAAATAAATGGTTACTAAATATATATGTGGAGTTGTTTTTACCAAATATAAACTTGTGGGTCAATTTTTGTATTTGAAAAATCCCAAATCATGATTTTTGGAGAATTTGGGATTTCATCTCATGATATGAAATCAAGAGATGAAATCAACATGAACTCACATGTCTAAAAGTTGATTTCATATCACGATTTCATATCGCATGCCAAACACCTACTAACTGTTGCCATTTTTTTGAAACAGGTAACTTTGTAAATTACTACAACAGTACATAGGCAGTACTGAGCCATATTTACAATTCATCAAATCCATCTATCTGATCCAAAATTGAGTCTAGTACATCTATTAGGGAGATAGTGCCATTGGAGTACAATTGTATAGACCAACTGTTACCATTCTCAAAACAAAACAACAAAAAAAAGTGGCATTTAAAACTGTTGCAGCTTAACATTTAAATTTCTGTATCACAAAGCATACATTGCCGTTTTGCAGTAACACCCACGGAATGCCATGATAATGATTCTACTGTGTATGGAGGAGACTCCAAGCCATATGAAGAATTTTCCACTTTTAATACAAAATCAGTAAAGCAATAGATGTTTATGCAATTTGTTTCAATTACCCATTATAATATATCATCCATCTGCAGGTTGGTCACTTTTCATATACAAAAACATCAGATGATTAAATTATGAGAAAGCTACAACAGGGGAAAAAGTGGAAGTTGGGGAATCTAGTCAAGAAGACAAACTCAAACTTACCAAGAACACCACCACCAGAAGTTGATCCAGCTAGGCTACTATTCCCGCTTCCACTGCCGAGTTCACATGGCAAATTGGGATCTCCATATGTGATGCCACCCCCAATGCAGCTTCCATTATAATATCCATATCCGCCTTCACCACCATGACCAGCACCACTACCAAGACCATTGCTCAGAACTTTTCCTTGGCCTACTCCTCCAGTGCAGCCTGTGAAGATGACAAAATGAAATAGGTGAAACAATGGGGTTAATGTGACATTTAGAGATAGATTAAGTAAATTGTTGTAGTTTGATTTGTTTGACAAATAGATTATTGCAAATTGCATCAAAACTTTGGGCGTTTTTATATAACATAAAGTTGACCTCCCTTTAACAAAGGAATTTGAACTCTCAAAGCATTGAATAGTATCACTAGTATTTCTCAAGCTTATCATACATTTTGAATAACCTAAAGATGGAAGAGTGCAACATTTGAACAGAGCAATCACTAAACCCTGCCTAAAGAAAGCCTATAGATACTAAAAACAAGGGGGTGACATAAAACAAACTTAAGATGGTTAAATCAAATATAAAACTCAAGGAAATTAAGATCAGACCCATTCCCGATGTGCTAATAATTCCATAAGGCCGCACATCTATAGTCCTTGCTCTGTGGAAATGAACAACAGATCCTTCTATGAGGCCTTCAACAAGGATATCTTCAACTCGACAGATCTGCAGATAAAGGAAGTATTAGAGTAGGACAAGCGTAATGTACAATCAATGCACATATTATATACAGATTTTTGTTTTGGTACTGGGCAAATAATTGCACCTGTAAAGTAAAGGCCAATGAAGAGTTCACGTTGCAGTCTTCAGGGGGGTGGAGCAATTCAAAAGGACAACCTGGACTATCACAGTTCAACTTTGGTTTCCTACCAAGCACCAAATATCCCATTAGCAAATCAAAGAAGCATCTTAGGTAAGAAAGAACAGGGAGAAGGAACAAGGAGTAGTTAGCAACTCACACAGCATCAGCTGTCGCATTTCGTGAAGGACCACGCAAAACGGATCCTGGCCCAATCTACATGCAGTAAGAGAAAAGTAGGGAAGAAATTAAAAGGAGATATAATATATAGAACAAAACGATCAACTCAAACTACATATGAAGTTCTGGAACTGAAATACCAAGCTCCTCGGGTTTCAGGAGACGAGGCAGAACATAGACCATGTGAAAATCTGAGCAAAGACTGTGCTCAGTTACCACCTTGCAAGTGAGACAAGTGGAACACTAACAGCAGTTACGCATATGATGTGTCGACTATGGCATACATTATCATGCATCAGATATTCACAGAAAGGTGGCGAGGTAAAAGGAATTACTAACTGCGATGCAAAAATAAATATACTGATATCAAAGCACATTAAAAAATATCAAGAAACGAGGAAAAATAAAGTGTGTCAAGCGAAAGCAAGTATAGAACCAGTTAGAAATCTATTGCACATCACCTACAAAGAACAGAAACAATACAATACAGAAGAAGATTTCTGCTCACGTTGACACTGTAAAACAAAGACAGTACTAGTCTTTGAGCTTCAATAGCATCTCCTGGTCCAGACAAATTCAGCAACCCTTGGCCATGAACTCCAAGATTTGCATTCGAACGAATTTGAGATGACTCCTGCATAAGATGGCATTTAGAAGACATCTCAAATGAACAAACGCACGAAAACAACAAAGAAAAACAGAGAACAGAAAAGAAAGAGCACCTTAAGAACAATTAGGTTACTAGCCTCAACCATTGATGTCTCAACATTTTGATCACCACCACCATCAATTACCATTTGTGAATTCCACATCAGAAACATTTTGACAGACATTCGTAGCGCTCCAAAAACCTGGGAAAAAAAACAAGTCAGATAACATCACTGCAAAACTTCAGAACTACATTAATACAAGACACATCATTGGGACAACAAGTACAAGAGCTGCAATTGAATCATGTTTATAGTTTTCTAGAAGCACAGTGAAGAACTAAGGCAAAAGAAAAACCAATAGTAAGCATAAAACCATACAAGCAAAACTGAGGCTGGATGAAGTTGGTATAATAGCATATAACATGATGAGAACAGAAGCAGCAATTTAGACCAGACATCATCAGTGAATAAAGTTCCAGTTTCTCTTTGATCTCAATAAATAATTATGAGAACTCTTCCTTAAATTCTTAATCATGATAGAAACATTAATCTACAATAAAATAAGAAACAATATACAGAGGATCCCAAGTCATTTGGCTGCTTATGACCCCAAAAATAATCAACAAGGAAAGCAAAATATAAACTCTGATTTTGCTCATAGACATGCAAATCATCATATCATATCATATATCATATATATATAAAAGAGAACCTTAGGCCCGCCTATGTGGCGCCACCATAAACCAGAATTCCTTTTTAATTTATTTATTTACAAAATTACCCTTCCCCTTTCATGAAAAGTTGTGAAATTTATGAAAAGTTGCGCCTTTAATGAAGAGTTGCGACTTTTATGAAAAGTTTTGACTTTTATGAAAGGTTGTGATCTTTCCGAAGGGTTGCAAATTTTCCAAATAGATATAACCTTTCCGATAAGGCACAATAAACATTTGTTCACACTACCCTTTATTGTCTATAAATAAAGGAATTTCCTCTCATTTTAAATTTTAAAACAATGAAAATTCTGAACCTCTTCTTCTTCTTCACAATTAAATATTTGTGTACTTTGCTCCTGTTGAGTGGCTCACTGGCTCACTGACACCATTGCTTATGTTACAGATCCTGGTATGTATTCTTACAATCATTAAGTTATGCTTATGTTATTAAGGATAAATGATAAGATGTAATAATTTTCATTTTCCTTTACATTATTAATGACGGATAGGTTTTAAATATTATTTTATAAATTCCATGATATTAAATTCCCGCGCGAAGCGCAGGTAATTTTACTAGTTTTTTCAATAAGGAAAAATGGTGCTCGACCACAGTTTTAAAACTAGTGCTGCACATTGCACAAAATACAGAGTTGTTGTGATACTTGATAGCTTTTGGCATCTATAGTAAAAGGAGAGCCACTTTTAAGTTTTAAGTACAAAAAGCCTTATACAGCAGTGTGAAAAGCTGGTATCAACGCTAAAGAGGCCTGTTTCAGTTTATTCAGCTGTAGTTACCCCTAGAGCCTCTCTTCATTTAAAATTATTTTTACGCTTTTATATTACAGTATCAGAAATCGCAAGACTTAAGGAGACCTTTATGGATAATGGTTAGTTAAGCTTATCAGGGTATATTACAATACTACAGTGAGGAGGCCTGATAGTTAGCTAAGCTGTTATTTCAACTTTCATGTATAGCTTTAGGGAAGACATGCATTGATTCTAACAAGTGTCTATATTCTGCAGTAAAATAGCCACACCACAATATAATTGAATGTGTTGATGTTTCCAGTGGTCAATACAAGTAAATGCATCAAAATAAAAACAGCTAGAAATTGATTCAAGTAGAGGCACAAGTTAGATTGTAACAGTGAGAGTTTACCAAGACACTTGTAAACGAAATATATATGTGCAACAGAGTTTACAATTGGAACATTCCATGCGCACTTCGATATAACCACAAAAATGGCTTGAGGGGGCACTTCGAGATTCTACCGCTTACCTTAATTACAGAATCACTCATCAAAAGCTCTTCGGCCAATAATTCAAACTCTGACATCGCGTAATGCGCCAGCCCAAAGCTCAGGGTTCCTTGACACAACAGGCTAATTTGACCTTGAACCTATATGAGAGAGATAAAATGCTCATAACCGGAAAAACAAAGGCAGAGGTGCAAACAGAAGACAGATGGAGAACCAATATGATGCAATATGCTAGCAAAGTTTCCTAAGGCATTCACGAGGTCACCTCAAGGTTCAAACAAACACCTTCACTTGTTTAGCTTTTTAATGAGCAAAAGTAAATTGATTATTTAGGCTTCGTAATTAACTAATTCTTCAATTAAAAGGGGCGTTATAAAGATAATTTTAATAAAGACACCTGTATTACTGGAAAAACAAAAAAGAATTGGAGTCTTTTGTATCATTTTATTCTTTGAGAGCGCTTGGCCCCCCATTCCTCTTGGGATTTTTTCTTTGCTATCTTTTACATATTCCTTTCACATGTAAGGAAATCAAGTTCATCTTAGATGAAAAGAAGTTAGACATCAAGCGGAACTTAAACGTTTTCAGCTTCAATGCCCATCCTGTGACACATAATCTAGAAATACAATGAGTTACATAATTTGGAACATAACTCAATTTCGAAATTTATCTGACAATGCATCAGGTTATCTGTACAACTTAAAAGTATTGGTAAAGCATCAGTACAAATAAATTGAGGAAACCAGAACAATCCCTTTTCTCCAATCTAGAACCCGTCTGTAGAAAATCAAATAAAACAAGTTAAAGACACCTAATCTGTGAAACACAAAGTGGAGCCATAAACACTAAACCAACAAAGCAAAATTAAACATTAATTGCAAAACCATGCAGCAATCATTGAGAAACATATGTAATATCCTGACGGCAAGAGCTTGGCATAAATAATATAGAACAAAAGAGAAGGATGGGACTATATTTCTAGAGAATCAAGAGAAAAACTTTTTTTTGATAATAGAAACAACAAAACTTCTTACCAAGGCTCAAGGAAAATTTCATTTCTCTATGATGCTTCACTCAATAGATTCCGTGTCAAAAAAGTTCAATTAATTGAGGTACACATCTAGTTACTTTCATGAAAGAACTGAAAACGCAAAAGAAAGATCCATCAACCTGAACGCGACTCCACAGCAAGGGAACAGCAGCCTTAGCATGGTTGCGAATATAAACATTCGTCAGAAGTGGCTGGGGAAGATCCAACAGAAGTGTGTCAGTAGAAGTTGATCTATTGTGGTTGTTGACAGTAAGACTACGGGGGACGTTATCATAGAAAGTTCCTGCTGCACCAGCATTTTCTGTGCAACCACGACTGCTTCCTCCTGCAGGCAGAAAACGGAGGTTGCATTGCCTTTAGTACCAGCTGAACGAAATGATATAGAAAAATCAAGCATTTTACCTATCCAAAGGCCACAATTAACTATATACTGAAGCCCACATGATGAGGTTTATTTACAAGTATTTCTAGAGTAAATCTTTCATCCAGACGAGAGATCAGGCATGAACCTGCTAAGGGAATAGTTGCTACGCAGAGATAGTTGTTTAATTGACCATGTGCAATATAAAATCCAAAAGCATGAGGAGGTCAATTCTACAAAGCTTGGCTCCCTAGCTCAACTATCCTAACATGCAAGATAAACTTAGCCTTACCATATACAAAGATTTCTGGTTCATCGTGTCTACTAAAAATATCCACAGAAACTCTTCCACCACCTCCACCAGCAAAACCGTCACCTCCACAAGCACTTATTCTACCAATTCCAGTCCTGCATTTGGTTAAAAAGGAAGAGTTAAATGGCAGTGCAGGCAAAGGCATTTGACTCTTTTTTGCAACTTAAGACATACCAATTACTGGGCTAGGCAATTGTAATAAAATGTCAACAAAGCCACTATGCTGTTACAGGGTAGTCCAATATATGAGAACACCACATAGAAAGCACCGAATTAGGTATACACTATGCGTGAGAAATATATCTTGATTACAAATGTAAAAGTTCAAGCTAAACCATTGGTTTGATTCAGTAAACTAAGGAGATACTGCAGATTTCGAAGCATTCAGCATTTCTATACGTGTGCTTGGAAAAAGTAATTTTAAGAAGAAAACCAGTGATCCTCTCAAGTTAGGTTGTAGTCGCTTAGTGATGCTTAAGGTTAAAACTGGCTTTTTTAATCTGTCATCCAGCTAGGCAAGTCATCTCATCTCCTAGGTACTAATAAAAGATTGAAATTCCAGAGTCGAATGGAAGAAGAATTTATAGAGTATGTGCTTAGGTTTTCCAGCCGTGAACTGTCCCCTTGTTTCTTTCATGTGCATTTTAGAATTTATTTTAATTTTTTTGAAAAGAAAAAAAAAAGAAAGGAAAAGCAAAGTGCATGCTATCTCTATGGTGCACTATGTTAGGCACTTGACAATTTAAGAAGAAGAAAATGCACCATTGTTACTCTGCGTTGCATGCGCAAGACCCACTGAAAAAATGTGGATCACCTCATTTGCATTGCAGTTCTGCTGCAAAGTTATTTTTTTACAAGTTCTGCCACAAAGTTATTGGCCCTGACCATTTTCTACATACCATAAGTGCTAACTATAACAGATGGAGTGACATTGGCAAGCTAAAGGATGAACAACATGAGGAGAAAGATATGGAAGAGCACCCCAATGTGTATCTATCATTTCATACAGAGAGGAATACGAGAAATAAGGAAGGCAATCAGGAATTGAGAATAAATACAGATGTAAATATATCTCTATTGTTCCGTTTGTTTGTTGTGTATAAACATGAAATAACATGTTGCATAGATGGCTGCTAGAGTTTTTGGAAGGTCTAGTGTATTATTGTACTAAACTTATGTCAGTAACACCACTTTGGTGTATATTACAAAACAGATTCATTTTTAGCCTATCATCTTTTCTAGAAGCAAAACTCAAACACAGATGATCTAACATCATATATTTTTCTGCTTCATTACTTCTATGGTCATGCACGGCAGCACCCATCCTATTGAAATAGTCTTTCAGTAGAGATGTTCCCACCCACAAGTACCCCTTTTCCCCTCAGTTACCTTTATCTCAAAAAACAGGTACCCCTTTTCCCGAATTGTACTATAATTTCTGTTCCTATGCTCCCTCTTCTTTTTTTGCAATGATGGTGTCCAAGCCAACTTGTGTCAATCTCGACTATTTCACCGAGTACCTGCTACATCCCATCAACACAGGTAACGGGTAACTCCGTCCACCAAGACTACAGCAGATTCAAAGAATTCGCCTAGAGCTTTTTGCCTCCATTTGAATTTGAACTTGAAACTTCATGTTTCTCGTACAACTTCATTGATCACTAGGTCACACCCTTCGGTTATCCCTATCCTCTCACATTTGGTCAGAAATACATATGCTCCGCAAACATAGGAAAAGCAAAGTACAGGTCACAGCAAACCCCCTGTTTTATTTTATTTTGATAAAGAACAAACCCCCTATTTTATTACCGGACATAATTGGGTGAAGGTCATCATAAAATAGAATTTATTTGAATAAAGGCTCTCCTTGTTCCTCATTTCAACCAGCTTGACGAAGGATGGGAACCCAGTCACAAAGACACTGACAAGCAACACACCAAGTAGTTTTGGAGAATGAAATTTGGAGAAGATCTAGTCCATCTCTATTAACTACCAATTGTAAAGTTTCTAGGTCAACCACTTGGGCTTCCATTTTCAAATGTTTCAAAATTACTCTTACAGGTAAAAGAAGGAAATCACTAGTTCACAGTTCAGAACTGCTGATAACCAACAGATACAGAAAAGAAATAGGGATCATCCAGGAAGGTAAGATAAGGGGAAAAAATATGAATGCATATATAGCCATTCAAAGTGTAAGATAAATGCATCGGAACAGGTCAAGTATTCTTTCATACAGCAGGCTTCTACCTTTTGTCTCTTAAAGGTGACCTTCTATACACCCTTGTCAAAAAAAAAAAGGTAACCTTCTATACACAATTTTCAGAAGTGAACCTTAAGAAATGGTAGCTTTTACCTACAACGGAACAAAAACTAATTTATTAGGTTAAGGTAACAGAGTTGATGGCGGCAGCAAGGTAGTGCCCTGCCTGTGTGAGAAGACCATGGAATCATATTCACTATATATCTAACAGAACAAAAGAGCTAGCAAGCATGGCCACCATATCTTAGAGTAGGTGGAGAAAAGAGTCGATGGAATAAACAACAATTAAAAATGTAATGCGAGAGAATGCAAATATAAATATGAACAACAATTATTTAGACAAAAGAAAGGAAATACTATTAAGTCAGCTACATATACGATGCTGTGCCCTTAAAGACAGAACCCATAGGTGAAGGTGCAGCTGCCTTAGCACCTTGATGTGTACACCAAAGCGGCAATCAAGCGAGGTGAAGCGTAAGCTTCACAGAGAATTCAGGGTTTAAACCCCTTAAGAGAGCCATTAACAACATTGATATTTTTATTTTATTTTGTCCAAGTTTTCTTAGGTGCAGGAACAACTTTTGAGAAAAAAAGAAGACTTATTAGGATCTTTTTTGGAGTAAAAGAAACTTGTGAAAAGACAAACAGAATCAACAAGGAAATAGATCAAGGAGAACAAGAAGATGCAACATCAAGTGTCACATTCAATGTTCTTCTATAATGTGCTGCTATTTAAAGCCTTTTGTATAAATGACTATATCCACTTCAATGTCAAAATTTATGAAATTGATGCATTCACAAAGACACCTTGGAAATTGATGCATTAATGAAGAAAAATATGCCCTTTATGTCCACTGAAGTATTTGATTAGACTAAGCCTGTAAAAGCCGTCATCTTCTCCCTCCCACACTTTTGATGAAAAGGTAAAGATTTTATTATAAAGCACCAAGAAGGATTAGAGAGAGTACATCAGAGGAATCTTCTTCTAACATTTTCGAAAATATAATTATGTGTTATGAGCATGTTGTGTCGAAAATTTCCATGTATATTCAGGTATCTGTAACTCAGTAAAAGAATGTTTGATCCCAATTCAAAAAAGTTGTTGTTTCTCACACACAAATGCCTCTCTTGTTCTTGGAAAAGCTTTTCCCCCAAGAGAAGAACACAACCAAAAAAAATTTTAGAAGGTTGACAGAAACCAGACTTCTAAACAGAATTAGGATACTGCACTTATGATAATCAAAGTGTGAATATGCATCAAGGACCTGAAAAATCTCTAATTCTAGTGTATACCTTATTCATATAGCAAGCCCCCAGAGTAATGATTCAACAAATAAAGGAAGGCCCAAGTTTTGAACTTGTGAACCGGTAGATGTTGGGCTAACTAGCCCAGTGGAGATTTTGTCGATTATCAAAAACAAAATAACCTGTTTAATTGCAAGTTCTCATCATAGTGTTGCACACCACTCACTACAAATATCTACTTGAGTGTCAAATATAACATGTGAATTTGTTAGAGAAAGAGCATATTTATACATGATAACAAAATTTTGGGCTGATGTTTTAAAGGACTTTAGCCTCAAAGAGGCACATCCATCTCCGACGTTCCCTACATAAATGAATTTACTCCAAAATCGAAAGGGGAAACCTTACTCAAGATATTAGAATACCATCTTATTCAAATACAAGGCATGAAAACCTAAAACCAAAAGCTTATTCATGATAGTGAAGGTTACAATAATATTACATTCAGCTAGCTCTCAAAGCCAGCAAGGTATTTCAGAAGTTTCAAGTCTAAAGATGCTTGGATTCATTTTTGGAGGCCCTGAGTCTCATCTATCCATGTCAAGATCTTTAGGAGGCACTTCCGAGATGCCTCAATGACATGAATGAATTGACTTGAATAATTAAACAGCATAAAACAAATCAGTGAATCAGGATGACATTCAGTTCAAGTAAACACTACAACTTAAGGGGAAAAACCCACTTTTAATGAACCATTACCACAAATCATTCTTCTAGTTCAAAGAGCAAGCTCCCAGTAGTACATATAAAACTTCAGTTACTTTTCACAGGCATGTGATCATCAGCATTTGATATATCAATCCTTTCTTTGAAGTTTGATCTTTCACATCCTTTAAACCCTTCATCTTCCATTCTTTGTTTCTTTCTGATAGGACAACTTTTGTCTAGTTTCTTTTTGAAAAGTAAACTTTGCTCCCATTCTTATCAAAATAGAAAAACTACATGAATATATTAGGACGTTTTTTATCACATGGCACATTTATTAAAAGTTGTACTGGCACCAGGGTGGTGTATTGGCATGTGCACTACAAAATAAAATTCAATTTATTTAGTACACATATAAGGGGTTGTTTGGTAGAGTGTATTAAAAAAAATAATGCATGCATTAGCCTTGTGTATTACTAGTACCTTGTTTGGTACTCTTTTCCAACCTATGTATAACTAATGCTTGCATTAGTTATACACTCTATTGTGTATTAAGGTGTGTATTGCTAATACCATGGATTTCTAGGTATTAGCAATGCAATGGTTTTAATGCATGCATTAACTCAATTAAAGACCCCATTGCCCATCAATACCTTTTTTATATCTTTTCCACCATAAGAGTGAAAGGTATCTTTGTAAATAATTTTTTTCAAAGCAATGCATTCTATTTTTAATGCATCGAACCAAACAATGCATAAAAATAATTTATGTATAACTAATGCAAGCATAACTAAAACATACATTGCTAATGCAAGCATTATTAATACACTCTATTTAGTTATTTTTATAAACTCAACCAAACAACCCCTAAGTAACTACGGAACTATCAAACTATATATATCATTTTGCAGCCATTGTCTTACACCAATGATCTAGAGTATAGATATATTTGTTCCTGGGCTTCACAGTTGATTTCCTTTCTTTTAAAATTCTCTGGTTTCTTCCTTCCATATCACCCACCACACTGATGCAGGGTGAGTATTCTAGAAGAAGAATTTAACAAAATCTTATCTCCTTATGCAAGAGAGAGGGTTGTTGGGGAGGGGGTGTCGGCAAAGTGTAGGTTAATATGGTATTTATTGTCTAAACCAAGACATGAACTTCACAATTCAATCCATATATCTGGCATAAAAAGCACGTCCTTTTGGTATGACTGAAAAAATAAGCTATTGTTTTCAATGTGAAGGTCATATGTGAGTGCTACAGCTCGGTTATCATCAGTGGTTCATCGTACATAAGTTTTTTCTACTAATTCTACAGTTTTGAATAGATCTGTTAGTTTCTTGGGATGCTGTCCACTTAAAAAGACATACTCAAATTCGTTTTCTAGTTTGAGTTTGAAGGGGAGTGTTAGAATGTTAAAGAAATTAGTGTTAGCATGTATAATTAATAATTAAAGTAATAGAAGAGCTAAGTCTTAAGGATCAGTGTTTTATAAGAATTAAGTCTCAAGTAGAAACTTGTCCTTCGTCAGAAAAACATCATGTGTCTCATATTTAAGACCTATTGAGGGGTAGAGCGTGTACTCTCAGAACAGCCTCCAAGCTTTACCAGTTACCAAATGTAGATGTAGACCTAGCACTCATAAAATATATCTAGTAACTAATATTTCTCCTCTCTTTCTCATAGTATCTAAGGTCAGTATAAAATATTTGAATCTCTGTTTTGTTCGGCGTAAAAATTTGAAGACCAAACTAGTCAACAGATGCATCTATAAATTACTAGCATGCATAGATAGCAAGGAATCTTTCAAATACCTATGACTTCACAAATATTCATACGATCAAACTTTCATCTTCCTTTTTGCAATATGCACACTTTCACCAAAACTTTATGAGTAGAGTATATGTCTTGATGGAGAGTACATGCATGTTGTTCCTAGCGCAGCACAGAGGAATTTATGAGCTGTTGTTCCTTCTTTTCTATTAGGAGGAGGCCCAGTAAGTTGTTTCCACCTCATGTATCCTTCTTTTCTACTTACTGGGCCTCCGTGTTCCTGATGATATCTCAGCAAGTTCAGCCAACTCCATCCTCCAAAACCAACTTATGTTGATCCATTCAAGCATGACTCTTCAAACCTATCGCATGTATCTAGCTAAAATATTTAATGATGTGGAAACAACCATGTGAGCAAGTACAGTCTTGTACTTGCGCGAGAAAATTTGGTATAAGCATATTTTCCAGTGATATGATACCATGCATTCACTGAAGATATTCATTGAAACATGACATAATCATTCACAAAAAATCCAGTGCAAACCAAAAGTTCATTGAATGTCATGCTAACTACATGTTGGGACACCTTAACAAGTGACAAACTCCTTTTGTGTGTCCCACGGGTGCAAGTTCCATGTATTCCCTCAAAAACAACTCTACTATCTCCAATCAATTCACAGTCTAACGAGTCATCATCCTATAGAAAATGAAACACATTCACATACAAACATATGAACCTACTGAACACAAAGAATTATGGGATTATGAGAATATCCACATTTCTAGTAACACTACTAACAACATTACAAACTAATAATATGGAGGAAATCAAGGGCACAGAGATACTGAAAATTGAAACTCTAAATATATAGTAAGAAAAGGAAAATAAAGCAAAAGAAATATTACATCTTATAAGCTCTTATCTGGATGCTACCACCAGAGCCTCCGCCGCCTTTGACGCCTCCATCACCTCCATCAGCCAACAAACTGCCATTCACTTCTAGAAACTTGTCCACCAACAGCATTAATCTTCCACCTCCACCCCCACCATAGTCCACAGTCTTACTTGTTGTCCCACCTTTACTTCCATAACTCCATGGTGTTTGCAATGTGGACCATCCATAAGCATCGCCGCCCCAGACATCCTCCGGCGTCTTCTTTTTATCCGTCAAACAACCAGCCCCTCTTCCACCATAACCCCCACCTGCTCCCTCCACTCCTTGTGGTGTCCCACTCGTCTGAGCAGGCGCTGAACCAGCCAAACCAGTGGTATTCACAGCAGAACTATTACTAAACGTAGCATTATCTGCCACCAGCTGGAACGTTCCAGCTAGAATCACGGAATTCTCACCCAAAGTAAAGTTCCCAGTGACATTAATTCCAATTTCGCAACCCAGGAAAGTACACTTAAAGGTAACATTAGGAAGGACATAAAAATTACCCTTCCCTTCTATATACACACTCTTGGTTATATTGACATTGGATACAATCTTACAAGTAGTATCCAACGATCCAACACCTCCTAGATCATCCTCACATGATACCGACGGCGGGTGCGGCGGCGGAGGTGGTGGCGCCGGTGGGGTATAATCTTGATGGAAAAGAATGAACTCAGAGTCGATATCCTCGTCTGAATAACCATTAATCGCTGAAGGGTTTACGAAAAACACTAAGAAGAGTAGAGTCAAATGAAGTGTGGCGAAGAAAGATAGAGATAAAGCCATTGACTAACAAAAATAGTCATCACATCTGACAGTGATAAAGATCGGATTGCATCGCAAAACGAAGAAGAACAAAAACCCACCTCAAAAACTCCGCCCAAACAAAGATTAAGCTTATATTTAGCAAAACCCAATTGGGTTTTTGCAAGAAAAGTAGAAAAACAGCTATAAATATAGATAAAAACAGAGTCTTGGTAGCAGAGAAAACCCTAGAATTTTTTTCTATTTTTGATGGAGAATCTCGTGGGAAAGGAGACAAAGAGGTTAGGAAGAAAAGGGTGCTTAGAGAGAGAGGAAAGTGGGAGATGAGGTGAGCAAATGGGGAAAAAGTGAAAATGAGAAGGAAGATGAGGGGAAGGGGGGAGATGATGGGATTTTGGGGTTTTTGTTTAATTGGGGAATAGTTAAAAGGTTTGTGAGATTAGGTGGGAGTAAAAATTTTGTCTAAAATCTTTACGTTATAATAATTTCAAAATAAATAATTTGTGAGGTATAAAATATAATAATTTTGAGATAAAATATAAGATCATTTTACTTTGTATATAATAAAATAACTTATTTTAAGATAATTAATTTTAGAAAAACTCAGTTTCCAACCCAACTATTTGTATTATAGCTTTTCCAATTAAATTGGACTTAGCAAAAAATATTTTTATTAAATGTGTTGACTTGTAGTAGTTAAAGAAAAAAGAATGAAAATGTTTTCAAAGTATTTAAGAAATCTCAAGGGAAGTTCTATTGTCCAAGAGACAGAGAGTGAGAAAAATGCTAATTTTGAGCTTGTATAGAGTAACAAATACTTTTCCGTTCATTTTTACTTGTCACTTATTTCTAAAATAATTTTTTATTTTTAATTGTAACTTTTGAGTTTGACATATCAAGAAAAAACAATATTTTTTCCATGTTTTACTCCATTTTTTAAGACCTAATATAAATATTATTTAATAGAAATAGTGTGGTAAAATACATATATTAATAATTGTTTTCTTAATGAATGAGTTAAGTCAAATAGTGACAGGTAAAAGTGAACGAAATGAATACTTTTTAAGAAAATAAATAATATCAAATCAAAATAAAATAGTACTAATAGTTAAAGGGGGGAAATCTAAATTATGAAAATGAATTCATTGGCTCAAACAGTCAAACTATTGACAAAATTAAAAGGCAGCTTTTATGAGAAAATTACGATCTATATCTATTTTGAAAATATTTAACCCAAGTAGTTTATGCGAAAAAATTAGAGTAAATTTTAGGTTTAACAAACATAAAAATCATATTTGTATGTTATAGTGATAGTTTGTATAATTGCGCTCCATAGCAAACTTTAGTTTTGCTATGATTATTAATTTGTATATTTCGGTATACATATACATAAAAAAATATAATATGTATTTGAGTCCATTTGTATATTTCAATATACAAATAGGTCTTGTATTTGTATATTTCGGTATATAAATGGGTCCTGTATTTGTATATTTCGGTATATAAATGGGTCCTGCATTTGTATATTTCGGTATACAAATGAGATGGCAAAAACATTAAATGTTTGCTGCGAATTACAAATAAAAGAAACTATGGCTATAAACATTTAATTTGAATTAATAGTTTGTCATTTCATACAATTTTCCCAAAAAATTATCAAAAATAGTTTTTAATGTACGAGTAATGCTTTATTTTGATCCTTAATATATTTTTAGTTGATTGAAATAGTTCTTAATGTATAACAAAGGTGTTCATTTTGATCAAATGATCTCTAATATATAACAAAAGGTGTTCATTTTGATCGTTTATTCTAAATCTAACAAATTTATAATGTATTCATGCTTTATTTTGATCATTAATATATTTTACTTGATTGAAATAGTTCTTAATGTATAACAAATGTGTTCATTTTGATCTTAAATATATTCCACTGGATTGAAATGATCTATAATATATAACAAAAGGTGTTATTTTGATCATTTATTGTAAACCTAACAAATTACATTTAACTATTGACTCTACGTGGCTACTAAAATCCACCATTGTTATCGTCTTTGTCAGCTCCAAAGAAAGAACTCCATAAAATCTAATACATCATTTTCTCTACTATCTCTAATAAAATTTACTATTTTCTCTTTCCTAAAATATCATTCCACTGACTTAATACTGTGACGACCTATTCCATCATTATTCAAAAGAAAACTCGTGTAGAATTCCAAAAAAATTGAAATACGCTACCAATTTAAATTGGGAGTGACACGACAAAAAAATCAGAATTTGAATTTAATCTGGGCTGACGTCAACCTGCTATATCGAAAAATTTCCTACTATAGGGGGTGCATAACCGTTATAGTGGGACTGATGGGATCAGACCCTAAGAAACACGATTTCTTTTAATTTTCCTCCCACTTTTCATGATAAAATAAGTGAGGGTTACTCAAAAAAAAAATGTCTATCTTTTTTTTTTAAAAAAAAGGATCATTTAAATTTTTTGACTAATAATCTTGTCGTCTGCGTCATTAGTGATCAAATCTTGGACTGGTGCACCAACTGGAACAACTTTTTTTTAGAACTGGTGACTAATATAATCTTTTTTTAGGATTTATATTAATATATTATGTCCCTGTAATTGTGGCATGACTAATATTTTTAAAAATATTTTAATTATTTAAAATAATTTGTTTTTTTGGAAAAAAAGCTATATAAAATATAAATTACTAGATTTAAAAAAAATATTTTTTGGATCTTGAAAAAATATATTGTTTTGATTTGGATAAATTATGGGAAAAATTAATAGAGGTGGATTTTTATTTCATTCAATAAGAAAATGACACAAAATAAGTATTTAAAAAAAGAAAAAGAGAGGGTTGTTAGTTGCAAGGGTATAAGTGAGCAAAAAGGTAGATGGAAGGGTAATTTTAGACAAAAAAAATGAGTAGAAGGGTATTTTTAGACCAAAAGATGGATGGAGGGTATTTTTAGACTTTTTCTTATACTTCAGGGGTATTTTTGGCCCTTTTCCGAATTTAAATTTAAGCAAAAGTACATGGAAAGTACATATAATTCTTTTCAAATGACATAAACAAATAATGTCAAAAATATAATTCAGTTATAAAATAATAGTTTTAGTTAATTGGAAAAAAATAATATTTTACATAAGGTTGATACATTATACATAATAATTCTCTCCGAATGTATTGTTGTATAATATTATATATTGGGCACACAATTATAAATACGATCTTTGACGTAAAAATTATACAAAAATATCAAACAACTTTAGATATAAAATCCTGTAAAATAATAGTCAGCGAAAAGGATATGATTTTTTCTTCCAATAATGAAATTTGTGAATCTAAAATAGGAGAAAAATGAAGAGGCAATGAATTTATACGGAAATAATGTGAAGTGCTTTTGATTTAATTTTCTTCTCAATGAAAAATAATTAGTAGTATATACTACATACACAGAAAAAACAACAATACTATGTAAAATAGGTGAATTACACTATTGTCGAATTTAGTTCGGTAATAATATAATGAATGATTTATATATAGAAAATAATATAACATATGAAAATGTATTTGAAAGGAACAACAATAAAAGGAACGTGCTAAAAAAGAAAAGAATTCACTTCGAGTTATTATTCTATCCCAAGTTATCAGTTATGTAATATATATAAAATTTTAAGAGTTAATTAAATATTTATTTAATCGTAATCTTTTAAAATTAATTTAAGTTATTAATAATTGTAATTTATAATAATTTTAACGTATTTTGTAAATATATAAATTGTTCAAAATGCCTTTTTAATTATTGAAAATGTCTTTATTCCGTCTGTTTCAATCTATGTGGCACAAATTAAATTTAGAGGGTAAATCAAATTTCTTTCTTGACCATAATTTTTTTATATGTCACAACCCCAATATATGTTACTCACTTTATCCCAATTTATGCGATACAAATAGAATTTGAAAGTCTCTCTCTCTATATATAATATTTTAAACGCAATTTTCAAATATATAAAGTATTGGAAATGTTTTTATCCTTTTTGTCTCAATTTATGTGATATGAATAGAATTTTAAGAGTCATTTTTTTTATTTGACCCTAAATTTTTTATATGTTTTTTTAAAATTGTTAGTTATTATAATTTATAATATTTTTTAACGTGATTTTTAAAATATATAAATTATTAAAATATAAATATTTAAATGACGATAATGCCCTTTATGGAAATTGAATTCCAAGAAACACAAATGTCGTGGTCGACATGTGTGCTCTAGCCTATTTTTTTTTATATTTATAATAAGATAGAGTCGAGGCTGAAGTAGACTGATTTCATTGACGTATCTTCTTCGGTAAGATATTTTTCGAAAAATAATCAAAAAAAAAGTATTTTTTATTTTAGCTATATTCTTTAGTTTTAAATTTATATTTTTTAGTTATAACTTTGTTACTTTAAATAGATATGTGTTAGCCACTAAATATTTTCCCTTACAATATATTAATATTATATATTAGAGAAGCACTTTTATCTCACAAAAATAAGTAAACTTGATCGGATAATTATGAGTGTCTTCATATTTAGTAGTTCATACTTTGTAGAATATTTGTTTATGATTTGCTCAAAGTTAATATATGTAAATCGTAAAGTCAATGTATATAACTTTGATAAAGTCTGAATTATAAAGAAACTAGTTATGGAAATTTTTGCGGCATGGATTCAATATTTGTTTAATATATTTTTTCAAATTATCTCAACTAAACGATTTTAAATCATCTTATTAAGTATAAAATAAATATCTGATAATTGATAAATGTTAAATGATATTGATTATAATTAAAGTATTTTTCTTCTGTTAAATTTTTACTCAAATAATTATAAAATTTCTACAAAAATTAGTGACATTCAAAATAATAAAACTATAACTAAAAGGTATAGCTAAAGGCATAAATATGACCCACATATTTGACAATTGAATATTTACCTTATCTATCCAGCAAAGCAGTAAATCGGTCAATTAATCTTTTTCTAAGTTATGCATATTTAGAAGTTCCCTGAAAATATTTTAGAGAGATTTGTAGAATTATTTTATTTTATACGATCAAGTTCATAGGGTTAATGCTTCACTAGTCAATCTACAAAATACGTTTGTAAGAAAAAATAGGGAGTGAACAATATTTTATAGTGAGGTAGAAAATTGAAAAAGAGATTTTTTTTTTTGAGTGTATGATCTATGGATTGTGGAGTATTTATTTGAGACTATGCAATGTGAAACTCTTCATTATAGTAATATCAATTGCTCCTCTAGATTGTGTTTTTTCTTTATATAGAAGGGTTTCTATACAAAAATCTTGCTGTTAATATTGTTATTTAATTTGTTGATTATCGTATCTGAGTACTACGTTAATATTTTGTTGTTTATTATTGCACGGTTTTATTCCCAACAACTTACACCCAATATTCTGAGGCTTACACGTTGCCTGCTACTGAGTAAAAGACCCCGCTTTGTATCATCTCGTCATCACGTATCTTCTGCAGTTAGAAACAGATCAGATAGAAGTTTGTGTACATGTTCAGCTGAATTCAATAACTTTTATTCAACTAATGTATTTGTAGTGAAAATTTTATTAAATATGCACAAATATTAAGTTTAGAACTCAGTTATTAACTCTTGAAATTATTGTTATAAAATTTAAATCAATTCATAAAATTAAAATTCTGATTCCACCTTTGTGACTACAACCTCGTAGCCAAGATTTATATTCATAGTCTAATACTTATACTAAAATTGAAAAAAACGAATGATTGAGCAACGCACATTTTCAATGCAAATCAATTACAAGACTCCACGAATGTGTTCATCCGTTGCTTGTTCCAACAATAGTATCAATATATTTCATTTGTCTTTTGCATTTCCAATTTTTCAACTTGTGATAGCGACTCTCCTTTACACATGTCCTATTTTTTAATAATATGTCCTTGTTTCAAAGATAATTATTCTGTTTCTGTTACAAAAATAATAATTACAGAAGAAAATGATTTGAGGCGTGAAAAATCATTTTTTTTAAAGAGATATTGTCCGTATACATATTGAAGAAAATATAAGTAATTTCCTTCACGATACAATAAAGTCTTTGTGTATACCTGTAGATTTTTCTTAGTTTACTTCTAGAGAGTTCTTATATTTATAGAACTTAAGAAATTTTTTATAACAGTCATGTTCTTTCATGAACAAATGATTTTTTATAATAGTCATGAAGATCTGTTCTACTTAAGACATCTATATATTACAAAATATCCAATCGTTGAAATATTGGACAAATTTCCCAATTCTAAATTTCTTTTACGTCATTTTGAATGCATTGATATGGAGTTGGAAGAAGAAATGGAATTCTATTGGTACTATTAAGATAACATAATTGATGAAAAATGACAAAAGATTGATTGTTTTGTCTGAATAATCATCCAAAATTTGATGTTGCAATAAAAGTAAAATATTTCCAACTTGTGTCTTTAATCTATATATGTGCACCTACTTTAGTTTTGTTTTTTATTTCGATTTATGGAGTTGTTAAACATTAAGCAAAGAAACTTTGAGTCATGAATCTCTTCGATAGTTTTTGTATGATGTTTATTTTGATGTTATGTAACACTTTTTATGCTAAAAAGAAATATTTAGTAGTAATAAATTTTCATTTAGTAATAATATTTATTATCGAAAAATATTTAACGATAATTGAGTTAATGTCATTATATTCAGAGTCGCTAAAATCTTTAGCGATACTTATATAGAATATTGATTATAAATATTCATACTTATTATTGCCACTAAATATACTATAAAAGCAACTATATTATTTCCGCTAGATAATTATCGCAAAATTCTTTATTTGTTATAGTGACTATATATTGGTTTGATAATTGATACAATTGACGATTATGAAAGCGTGAATCAAAGAGTTGTAATATTTGGAAGTTCATAATTTTTATTATTTTTATTATAAAAGAGTCTGAAATTCTAAGATTATTTGTAATTCTTCTATTTCGCACTATCGACTTTCTATTAATAATTTTTTTGAAAATTTCATAAAGATTATAATTTGGACTAGATCACTTTTTTAATCTCTATATAAGTGCAATTACTTCGATGCCAAATTAAAGAACATTCTCATATTATTATTTTTACATAATTCTTGATATAATCTCTTACATTTATTTTTAAACTTCTCGTAAATCTTCAAAATATTTTTTTTTATTGTGAAAAAAAAAAAGGCAATGATGACCTAGGGTTGTAAGTTGCTCATACTAATATTTTGTCTCATAACCCCCCGTTAACAAAATAGGATACATACTATCTTTTTTCGAATATTGATTAATAAGAATTTGAACAAAAAAACGTATACGATTAATAAAAAATTAATATTAACAAAATTTGACGAGTTCTTTAACTTTAATCAATGAATTTGAAAATGAACCAAAATCAAATTTAATTTTTGAAAAACCTTTCTTTATTTTTAGACTAAGAACAAAAAAGAGTAATTTTTTTTTTCTTTAAAAAAAACAAAATTCTCCTTGCTGAGAGGTGAGAAAAAAAAATCTCAAAAAGTTGTATTTGGAATTATGAATATTGTACATCTTGTCAACTACTATCTTTATCACTGTTGAGATACATTTTAATACTACTAAAATATTTATACCAAATTATATCATGACTATTAAGGAAAGTAAATGGTCATAACTTCTACTAAATCACTACTCTATGATCTTAAAAAGGTTTATTATTCCTTGTTACAACCAAATTGTAATTAGTTTTCAAATCACTAAGAGTTAGGTGAATATTGAATGACTTACCTCACATTATGACAGAATAATATTTAAATGAATATGATTCCTTCGTTTTTAACTAATATGAAAATGAAAAGAAAAGAAAAGAAAGAAGCCCTATCAGACTCCAAACTTGAGTAAATTACACCTATTTAATCATATATATGTCCAAATGTCATTTTCGCTTTCATTTATTCTTTATCAATAATTTATACACGTCTCGAGTAAATTACACCTATTTGATTCTTAGTTTACCATTTTTATTTATTTTTAAACATCAATGAGTTGATGGATTTTTGGATTTTGATGTCAATATTTTTTCATTTTTTACACTTTCACCCCTATACTTTTAGAAAGATGGCATTTTTGAACCCCATGTCTTATCTTTTTTAGAAATTTAATTTATAGCCTCTCATTTTTAGTCCTTATTTAAGACAAGTTACAGCTCAACTTCATTAACTTTCCTTTCAAGATACTCTGTAAAGTGATAATTGGATGGACCTTTTTTTGACAACCTTACAAAATCCAAAGTACCAAATGGTACATTCTATTTAATTTTGATTATGACTAAATATCTATTCTTCAATTTTTCACAAATAAAAAATAGTAGTATTTTTTGATTTATGGATAAAATCATTTTTCGTTCTTGTGATATATGACTTAACATACATAGTTAATATTCGATGAATTAAATTAAAATGTGTGTTTTTGATCCCATTATATAGGAAATATATTATATTTAGAGTATTTTTAGAAGTATATCATTCTCAAATATGTAGTGCGTACGATACAAGCTTAACATAACGTATGCATAATTAAATGATGAAATAATTAATATTTCAGTAAATTTGTAATTATTCACAAGCAAAAGGATAAAAAGAGGCACATTTCAAGTAATTAACGAAAACACACTCGGTGTATCCCATAAGTGGATTTTGAGGAGAGTAGGATGCACACACACATGGGCGAATTTAAGTACACCTAAGGTGTGTCACGTGACATGACTTCGTTGAAATTTTTTACGTAATATACCTATATAAAAGAATAAAAAACACAAACTAAGGGTGTGTTTGGTATGAAGGAAAATGTTTTCCATGAAAAATGTTTTCCTAGAAAATGTTTTCCTGGAAAATAAGTAGACTTTTGACTTATTTTCTCATGTTTGGTTGATGAGTAGAAAATATTTTTCGGAAAAGATTTTTTAATGTTTGATTTATGAATGAAAATTATTTTTGAGAATATATCTCTTTTTTTTACTAGAGAGTAGAAAATAATTTTTGAATTGAAATTGAAAATATTTTTTAAAAATAAATTTAATTTTTTTTGGGGTGGGGGGTGAAAACATAAAAATTTAAAATTGGAAATATTTTTTAAAAACAAACATTGATTTTTTTTTTTTTGGGGGGGGGGGGTGATAGTA
>JAJOOO010003211.1:0-21894 GCA_029582685.1 Solanum piurae
AAATCTGAATTTACCCAATTAAACTCCTAAAAACAAATTAATTAAGTTGGGTAAGGAAAAGACCAAACTACCCTTCTAAAATCAGGATTGGACTTTCCGTATTCTAACAACCCAACTTCCGAAGGGCATAACTTTCACATACGAACTCGAAATCACGCAAACTTGGTGGCGTTGGAAAGATCATTCCAAGGGCTTTCCAAAAATATCTTGAATCACACCTAAATCATCCTGAGATAGGAATTATGGCCATTTGAAGTTGACCAAAAACTCACTTTAACACCTTTACCAAATTTCCATATTTTTAAATTCTACCGAAAAATAACTATTTCCAGATTTTAAACTTCCCTCTAGTTCTTTCTAGTTGCGATATTTTACAATATCTCCCCTTGGTAACATTCGTCCTCGAATAAGATTACTCTTACTTGGCCTAGGGTGTAACATCAAATTCAAACACCCAACAAGGAAATGCAAACAAACAACATGCTTACTCATAATTTAAAGAGTACTAAGAAGAAAATTAGTACCTTGATCTGGAATTTCTCTGGCTTCGAAGAGATATGGGTATCTATTCTTCATATCCTCCTCACCTTCCCAAGTAGCTTCCTCAACAAACTATTTCCTCCAAAGGACTTTGACTGATGCTACCTCTTTTGTCCTCAACTTGCGAACTTGGCGATCTAGAATCTGAACATGAATCTCCTCATAAGATAAGTTATCCTTGATCCCAATATTTTCAGTTGGTATGATCAATGAAGGATCGCACATGCACTTCTTCAACATGGAGACGTTAAATACCGGATGAAGCACTGCTAACTCTTGTGGTAGCTCCAACTCATAAGCTACTTTGCCAATCCTCTTGGCAATTCTATAAGGTCCAATATATCAGGGACTAAGTTTCCCCTTCTTACCAAACCTCATAACCCCCTTCATGGGTGAAACTTTGAGATATACCCAATCATGTACTTCGAACTCTAACTCCCTTCTCCTACATCAGTGTAGGATTTATGATGACACTGTGCCATTTTCAACCTCTCTTGAATCACTTTCACCTTCTCCATAGCTTGGTGAACTAAATTTGGTCCTATCAACCTAGCTTCACCAACTTCAAACCATACAATATGAGATCTGCATCTTCTCCCATAGAGAACTTCATAAGGAGCCATTTGGATGCTAGAGTTGTAACTGTTGTTGTAAGAAAACTCAATGAGGGGTAGCTGATCATCCCAATTCCCTTCGAAATCAATCACATAGGCCCTCAACATATCTTCTAAAGTCTGAATAGTGCGCTCTTCTTGCCCATCAGTCTGAGGATTAAAGGTAGTACTTAAGTTCAAATTTGAACTCAAGCCTTTTTGGAATGACTTCCAAAATTGTGTAGTAAATTGTGCACCCCTATCTGATATAATCGAAACAGGGACTCCTTGAAGTCCTACCACCTCCTGAATATATAACCTGGCATAATCCTCTGCTGAATAGGTAGTCTTTACCGGTAAAAAATGGGCTGATTTTGTCATTCTGTCGACAATCACCCAAATAGAATCATGCTATTTGTGAGACCTTGGTAAACCTGTGATGAAATCCATATTGATCATTTCCCACTTCCATTCCTAAAGTTCTATATTCTGAGCCAAACCACCGGGCCTTTGGAGCTCTACTTTCACTTGTTGGCAATTTGGACACTTAGCGACAAATTCTGCAATGCCCTTCTTCATGCTATTCCACCAATAAACCTCTCTTAAGTCACGATACATCTTTGTGGAACCCGAATGAATGGAATATCTTGAGCTATGAGCTTCCTCCATGATCCTCTCTTGGAGTCCATCAACCATAGGTACACACAATCTACCTTGATATCTCAATACACCATCTCCCCCTTGTTCAAAAACTAATACTTTTTGCTTATGAACATTTGCCTTCAATTCCTGGAAGTATTTCTCACAAGCTTCAGACCATTGAAACTTCACTATTTTTTTAGTCAACTTGGTCAAAGGGAATGAAATGTATGATAACCCCTTTACAAACCTTCTATAATAGCCAGCCAAACCCAAGAAATTCCTAATATCAGTTGGAGATGTGGGTCTGGGCCAATTTTGCACTGCCTCAATTTTCTGAGTATCAACTTTAATTCCCTCTCCAGACAAAATGTGGCCTAAGAATGCCACAGACTCGATCCAAACCTCACATTTAGAGAACTTAGCATATAACTCCTTATCTTTCAAAGTATGAAGAACTATTCTGAGATGACTAGCATGATCTTCTTCATTCCTTGAATAGATTAGTATGTCATCTATGAATATGATAACAAACATATCTAAATAAGGTTTGAAAACTCTATTCATAAGGTCCATGAACGTTGTAGGTGCATTGGTTAAACCGAATGACATGACCATAAACTCATAATGACCATAACGGGTCATGAAAGTTGTCATTGGAATATCACATTCCCTTACTCTCAACTGATGGTAACCTGATCTGCGGTCTATCTTCGAGAAACACGAAGCACCCTCAAGTTGATCGAAAAGGTCATCAATCCTTGGAAGAGGATACTTGTTCTTGATGGTAATCTTGTTCAACTGACGGTAATCTATACACAACCTAAGGGAACCATCTTTCTTTCTCACAAATAAGATTGGAGCGCCCTAAGGTGAGACACTTGGTCAAATAAAGCCCTTATCTAATAGGTCCTTTAACTGCTCTTTTAACTCTTTCAACTCGGCTGGTGCCATTCTATATGGCGGAATAGATATCGGACGAGTATCTGGAAGAAGATCTATACCGAAGTCTATCTCTATCTCAAGAGGGACTCCGGGAAGATCATCAGGAAAGACTTCTGGGAACTCTTTTACTACTGGAACTGACTGAATAGGAGGTACCTCAACACTTGAGTCATTAACTCAGACTAAGTGATAGACACACCCCTTAGAAACTAACTTCCTTGCCTTAAGGTATGAAATGAAACGACCCTTAGACACTATTGAACTGCTTTTCCACTCTAAGACTGGCTCATTTGGAAATTGAAACTTGACTACTCAAGTTCTACAATTGACTGAGGCATAACAGGCATGAAGCCAGCCCATACTAAGAATGACATCAAAATCTACCATGTCTAACTCAATTAAATCTACCATAGTACTCTTGTGATTGACGTAAATGGGACAATCACGATAGACTCTCTCTGCTAGAATAGACTCACCAACAGGCGTAGAGACACTGAATGGTTCACTAAGTTGCTCAGGAATAACATCAAAGTTCATAGTAACGTATGGTGTTACAAAAGATAAACTCGCTGCTGGATCTAGCAAGGCATAAACAGTAAAGTCAAAGACTTGAATCATACCAGTGACAACATTTGGTGAATCCTTTTTCTCTTGGTGACTATCGATATCATATAAGCGGTTTGTTCCTCCGCCGGTACCGGAAGCAGTTCCTCTAGGTGCAATTCTGTCTGGTGGAGCAACTGAAGAAGACTGGGCAATATTGCCCCCATTACCATTTCCCTGCTTGTTCTTTGGACACTCTCACATGAAATGCCTAGTCTCACCACACTTGAAACAAGTAGTGGAGCCCTCACGACAAATACCTGAGTGGTTCCTACTACGCTTGGCGCAGGAAGGTGG
Source organism: Solanum piurae (assembly GCA_029582685.1). Taxonomy (NCBI): domain Eukaryota; kingdom Viridiplantae; phylum Streptophyta; class Magnoliopsida; order Solanales; family Solanaceae; genus Solanum; species Solanum piurae. The sequence continues at coordinate 3,618 of JAJOOO010003211.1, forward strand.
CTAACTACCCCCTTGCGCCACACTACTTTGAGAATAGGCAGGCTTAATTCTGGAATTCTGACAATTTTACTCACATGTGTTCCTAGCTGCAGGTGCACTAGCAGATGATGGAGAAGGTCCCTTCTGTTTTTGTTGGATGGATGACCGATTGGCATTACTCTTCTGCTGCCCGGACTCATTCCCTGTCTTAGCCCTCTTGTTCTGGAATTCATCTCTATCCCTCAACTTCTCTTCCTCTACTTGCTGCACATAGACCATCAACCTCAAAATGTCCATGTCCCCAATAAGCATTGCTTCCCGTCCCTCTTTGCATGATAAACGGGACAACCCAACAACAAACAAGCTCATCCTACTCCTCATGTCCGCAACCATTTTCGGAGCATAGCGAGACAGTTGGGTGAAATTCAACCCATACTCATGAACACTCAAAGAATCTTTCTTAAGTGTGAGGAACTCTCGTACCTTAGCCTCTTTCAGTTCTCGTGGAAAGAAACGCCCCAAAAAAGCCTCCTCAAAACAAGCCCAACTTGCAGGTGGTGCATTCTCAGCTCTACCCTCCTTTCATTGGTCAAACCAAGTCCTAGCAACATTCTTCATTTGATATGCAGCTAGTTCAACTCGCTCAATATTAGTAACATGGATGACCTCAAATACCTTCTTCAACTCCTCAATGAAATTCTCCGGATCCTCAGTAGTGCTCGAACCTGTGAAACTTGGAGGGTTCATCCTCAAGAACTCACGAATCCTTGAAGTGTCAGCTCCTTCCTGTCGAGCTCCCCTTTGCTGACCAACCTGGTTAGTCACATCTTGACTCAGCATCCTAATAGCCTCTCTGAACTCAACATTAGTAACTTCTCCTTGAGGTTGCACTTTAGGTGCATTTGGTAACTCTTGCTCCTCGACATTTTGCCTAGCAGGGCGACCTCTGACAGCTCTTCGTGGAAGCATGACTATCTAAAAACACACGCAAGCATGAATTATGAGGAAACCTTTTAGAGATCAAACTCTTACGCACGAAATGAGTGTGGAAGAAGTGAGAAAGTTCCTAAATGTTACAACCTCCTAATTATAGATGTGGCGGTCTTCATACCGATAACTAGGACTCTACAGACACGACTTCATAGACTCCCTAGGACTCTTGAAATATGTGCTCTGATACCATGTTTTTCACCCCCCGAGCTTACACCCCGGTGTTGGACTGACACTTGAGAACCATTGCTGGCCCAAGCAAACCCCTGGCCTGGCTTACTTACTCAGTGGAAGACTTAGACTCAACAAAAATAAGTTCATATAATAAACTAGAATGTTATAAAAGAATGTTCAACTGTCCATTAAGGCAAACTCAAATCTCAACATGGAAGAATGACAATGAAAAGACTGAAGAACTAACATCTGACTGTCTATGAAGCCTCTAAAACAACTGAGATGGATGTCAGGACAGGACCCCCGATCATCGTAACAAATGAAATGCAGAAAAGAACTAAAAGCAATAAAAGAGTGCTCCGAAATGCAAGGAGGCTCACCACTGACTCTGAAGTGCTCAACTGGATCAACGGTGCACCAGATGCCGATCCTAGTTACATGAATTTGCATCATAAGACGATGCAGGCCAACTGGCATCAGTACATTGAATGTACGAGTATGCGAGTTGGAATGCTAAAACAATATAGGCTTGAGAAGAATCTAAAAGGAACTGACGAACTTACCTGGCTAAACTCAACATGACTAAACTCATTTCAATACAAAGCAATTTAAAACAAGTGTAATATAAAGAAACAAACTGTTTAAAAACATGCTTCAACTCTGTGTGTATGCATGGATACAACATAAATCTGAAATGTATCTAAAAATACAAATAACTGTGTATGTAAGAATACAATAACTTTTGTGGGAGTTTCTCTAACCGACAACCATCACGTAAGAGCTATTGTGATGATACATCAATTTCCCTAACGCTGCCAGAGCATCCTATACCTTGCCAAGGGCATAAGACCTGAACTACTAAGTGGATCCACTAGTCCATGCTAAAAAGCACTAAAGGAATCATCTAAAAAGTATGATCCTTTTCTACCCATGATGGCTACATGGTTTATGGGGGCTGTGAGTTGTCTGAACTCTCCCCCATATTGGTGCTCAATACTACTCCCAAAAATATAATAATATTAGCTCTTATGTTTAAAAACATAATTCTTCTGTGATTTGAGATAAGTTCTCAAAAACTTAGCTCAAAGGCTATCTTGGAAATCAAAGTTTCCTCTCTTGCTTCATTTAGAAAGCGATTACTCTTTTCTGAACACTAGCCCGAAGGCTCTTTGGAAATCTCAGTTTCCGTTCTTATTTAAATGTGAAAACATTTTAAATCTCTTTGGGAATACTTAGTCCCCATACACTTTTGAAGAAATGAACTTCAACTTTACTCTTCACTAAACTCAAAACATAAGTCTTAAAACAAGGTTAAAACGTTTGCAAAAGACTTTTGGAAAACTTTATGAACTTCTCTTAACTTGACTCCTGACTTCTCTTAACTTTGATCTTACTTCTCTTGACTTGACTCTTAATTGGTCCTTGAATTGAATTATGGATTCAAGGATTGTGATTTGTGATTGGAAAGATCTAATGATGTTTAGGAATGATTTTAGATAGCTAAACATGAGAAAAGACCGAAAATCAAAATTTGAGGATGGGTCTGCGACGCGGAGAAGCTTTTAAAATTTAGTTTCGAAAATGACTTTTGAGGCAGAACGCTCCGTGACAGCTCCGCGACGCTAAACAGAAATTCCTAAATCTGGGAACAAGCTCCGCGACGCGGAAGCAGTGCCGGATTTCATCCGACGAAATCTTCTCCTTCGTTTTTTGGCTCTAAACCCTCTAAACTCCATGGGTTCTTTTCCCAAACATTTAGAATCGATTATTTGATCAAAGTATATCAGATTATACTCAAAAATACTACAACAAACATGAATAAACCTCAAGGGACTCCAATCCACAAAGCCCACAAGAATTCAAACGAAAATTTATCAAGAACTCAAGGATTTACTTCGAATCTGAATAGCTTCGCTGAAATTGAATCATGATTGGTACGTGGTTGAGCTAACCCAACACTACGTGATCTCACATACCTTGTAGGGATCACCCCCGATGAAATCCACAAGCTAATCTCGACGAATCTTGAACGAATCTTGAACGTTCTCGCTTCCTCTTCTCCTTTCTCTTTTCTCCTAGCCCTAGCGTGAAATTCACTTTTCTAAAACTGACTAAAATCTGAATTTACCAAATTAAACTCCTAAAAACAAATTAATTAAGTTGGTTAAGGAAAAGACCAAACTACCCTTCTAAAATCCGGATTGGACTTTCCTTATTCGAACAACCCAACTTCCGAAGGGCTTAACTTACTCATACGATCTCGGAATCACGCAAACTTGGTGGCGTTGGAAAGATCATTCCAAGGGATTTCCAACCATATCTGGAATCACACCTAACTCATCCTGAGCTAGAAATTATGGCCGTTTGAATTTGACCAAAAACTCACTTTAATACCTTTACCAAATTTCCAGATTTTTAAATTTTTCCCAAAAGTAACTATTTCCAGATTTTAAACTTCCTTCTAGTTCTTTCTAGTTGCGAGATGTTATACTATCTCTAGTCGCGACATAGTTCTTAGAGCCACAAATGACCCCAACTGAACCTCATGGACTAGCATGACACTAAGATAAGAAACAAATATAAATAGAAGATAACTGAATGTAGAACTAAAAGAGTCTAGAAATATTAATAAACAAATATCTAAGTACACATAGCTAAATCTAAACTAACTTGTCTAAATACCTCTACTAATATGAATTGCTAGGAGAAACCCCTAGCTAACTCCAATTGTCTGAAACTGAAAGTAAATGGCTGAAAGAAAATATAACTGTTGTCCTCACAAAGATAAGGACTCACCAACTCGGCTCCTGCTCACGGGAGATAGTATTAATTAACTGCAAGCTGGATACTGAGTGTCAGAACCTATATTATTAAACAATATTGGAAGAAAGTATGGAATTAGTACTTTGACTGTACTGAGTATATAAAATAATGCAACATAAGTGTAATAACTGAGCATGATGAATCTCTACGACATGCTGTTACAATGACCAAGTAAAATAACATAGAACTAAGATGTACTGAATGGAAATACATATATACACAGTCATGCAATAACTAAAAAACTAACGGTAGGAGATACTAAAATCGACATATAACCATGTGATATACTACATGAAGTTTGATGTATAATCCCCCTCAAAAGGACCAAATGTAGTTTTCCATGAAAAATCAAAATAAAGACAATAGAATGAGATAGTGCATGAACGTAGAGCAATTGAATCAACAAAAGGCTTGAAGATTGTGATGAAATGCAACTAAAGGACAGAAAGAATCTTAGGTCAAACATTTTAGCTAAACAAATCAACACTTATCTTGGACTTTGGAGCCGAAAATACGTTGAAATAATTTATGATTTTGAAGATTACTTAATTACAGAGATTTTAATTTTAGGGTCGTTTTTGTGATAAGAAAAAAGAATCACTAGAGTCGTTTAGTAGAAAATAGTTAAGAAGAAGAGACATTATTTTGGTGGAATAACCCAACTCACTAGGTAATATGCATTTATAATACAATCACAATAACATCACAATACAGAGAATATTATATATATATATATATATATATATATATACATTACAATCAATTATGACTTATCATAGTAAATGTTTATTATCATGTTAATCTTTTAGCCGGATATTCCTTAACAAGGGGTAAGCTATATGAATCATGTGTATCTACTCCACTCTTTGCATGTTCTATTTATTCTTAGTAAATAATTGGGTTTAAGGGAAATAAGGAATTTCCTGAATTTAGATCTTATACTTTTACAACATTAATCACACAAAATTTTACCAAACTCTAGAAACTCTTAAGAAAGGACAAACTCTTACACATGAATTGAATAGTTTTCAACTCTTAAGCATTAGGCCCATTCTACTATAAAACACAAAATGATGACATGTCCTAATTTTAAATCTCAATTTAAGCTAATTTAGAAGTATCTTACTCCTCCTTATCAGAAGGCTGAGGAGAACGGTGTAGAACAGATGTTTGGGCTTCTTTTTCCACTGTGTATTTTTCTTAAACTCTGGAGAGGCCCAATACTCATTCAGTTTTTTCCATATTTCTTCATGAATCCACGATGGCCTCTTATCATGTTTTCGGGCATACCAAAGCAAATCACTCAACCTATGAGAAAAATTTCTAAGAAAGATTTCTCGTATCTTTTCCTTATGCTTGAGAGGCCATGCACACTTCATATGCATATAATTGAATTTTCATATTGAATAAATGTCAAATATAAGAAGTGTTTCTCTTTAAACAATATATACATCACAAATATATATGTCATGTATCTAGATTGATTAACTTGTTTGAAACCAAGGAGTTATTAAACACTTCAAGTAGATAGTTGATTTATTTTTACCTTGAAGTCATCAAATATTCTCTCTCTGACATTCAATGGAACATCTTTCCAGTACCTTCATGGCTCGTGATAAAAAGAACACATTGATTCTGCCATACCCTTGCCGACTGAATAGGAGGATAAAACCTGCATTATATTTAAAATTGTGATGATATAGAAGCTATTGTAAAATGAATACAAAGGAATAGAAGGATAAAACTAGTATCTTTTTTAAAATAATTTTGAAACTAGCATGTTTGCTGAAAATGATATTTATTGTTTTACAAACTATATTATTGGTTGTATAACCTAATAGATTAATACTTTGATTGATCTTACTTCTAAATATGATAAAATATCAAAATATAATAATGTAGATAAAGTAGTCTATAGTTCACTTCTCATTTTACACAAGGCTCAACTTGTTAACAGAACCATTAAATAGATTACATGAATATTTACCCCAATCCATAGGGAATATTAATCAATCTCTAGAGTTCATCATACTTTCCAACATTTGGAGGATCTTGCCACTGTGCAGAAGCTTTTGTAGGAGGTTGTGTAGTTGATGGACGACAGTTACCTCCAAGAGCCATCTAAAATATAAGAATAAGAAAAAATAGCAGATTAATCCAAAGAATCGATGTCGAAGTCCTGTTAACTCCAGAAAATAGAGCACTGGTAAAAGATTAATACAACATATATTTTTCAATGATGAAGAATTTGTAATTAGAATCAAGAGATGTTGTTGCTAAAGGAGTCTTCAAGTCAAAAACTATGAAATGGTTCTGGCCTCATTTGTTTACACTTAATGAAGGTCTGAATCTAAATCATTCAAATCAACCCATTAAGTGCATTTGTTCTTAAGGTTTAAATCTGAATGATTGACTCTGCCTGTTAAGTGCATTTGTTTTCTTTCCTATTAAACCTCTTAATGGGTCTAAACAGATCTGAACGAATCAGATCTATAACAGAATGTTAAAACCGTTCAAAGGATCGTTATTCTTCACGCCACTTACTTTTCTTCTCAACCACATATAACTTTTTTCTTTCCTCTTCAACTGCTACTGTGTTTTATGATATCCCATTTATGATTTTAAAGAAAACAACTTTACCTTCTGATATGTGTGAATTCAATATAAACTAGGTAAATTACCCATGCTTCGCACGTGATTGAACTATTTTATTAAGCTTAAATATGATCTTTCGATAATATTCATCATTGTCAAGAACATTTTATGTTAAGGCAAAGCGTTCCTCTGAAATCTTAAATGCTATATTTTTTAATTTTTGTTTTTGTTATAGAAAAATTAGGAGTCAGAGACAGATTTTAACTATAAAAAAGAAGTCTAAGAAAATCTCCATAGAAATAGTTGGTCAGAAGTAATGAAATTTGCTAAATTCCAAAAAATGATAAAGAACAACATCAGACGTTAAGGAAGAGACCAAAAAGCCTCAAACAACAACATTCACAAGTAAAGTGGAACATCACGTCCATACAAGAACATAATTGACTAAACTCAAATGGAAGACCTTCAACTCCTTTCTTATGAACCTCCATCAATCTATTTGTATTATAGTATGACGTATCATGTATATGTTAAAAATGACCTTAAATTTTTAGTATCATAAATGTTTTTCCTCATTGTTTTAGAGTAGTCATTACTATTGCTTAGGTTTCATATCACCGGCCCCAACTTATTTGGTTTGAATGGAACTGTTCACAACTGGATATTCTAAACCAAAATTTTGACACATAACATATTAAAATCACACAGCATAATTTTGTGAGCACTTGAACTCACAAATATCCACAAAAAATAATAAAGACAACCTTACTTTCCTAGCAATCAAGAAGAAAAAGGCATATTGCTTAACATATTTTTTCAAAAATATAGTCTATCGGGATGTATCCAAGTTTACAGTTCACAAATTTAATTGAAATAATCCAAAATAAAGAGTTCTTACTTTATAAATTTTTTTTTTATCAAAATAAAGAGTTGTCACTACAGTAAAAATGATCTTTAACGGCAATTAATAGTTTAATTGTTGCTAAATATGTATTTTAAGAGGCAATTGGTTCTCTCTATAAATATCCCTAAAGTTTATAGCAACATTGAATCTAATGACAATTAATAAATGTCGATAAATTCTCTTGCACTCTTCGTTGATGTGCATATTTATTGGCGATAAAAAGTATTTTTGTTATAGTGTATTCTGGACATTTGTTTATTTCACGAAAGCTTGATCTCTTATTATGCCCAAAAAGAAGAGATGAAGAAATATGACAAAGTACTTAACTTGCGACAAAAGAAGTGGACTAAATGCGCTTATACTAATATTCTAGGAAGAGTGCAATGACATTCAAATTATTTGTACCTAAGAAAAAACAATCAAAATAATATATTAATTGTGGCAAGTAAGAGAGCAATCTGTTTGGTTCTTTTCACAAACTTTATTATTGGTTCCGTATTAGTTATCACATATTTGTTGTCGTGTGCTATCAAATATAGCACAACCCACAAGAAATTTTCCCAAAAGTATATGAAAAAACCTACAAAAAGGGACAAAAGAGAAGATAAATTTTTAATAATCCTCACTGAATTTTTTAACAGAGTTCTGAAAGTCACCAAAATAGCATATAGAAATTGCAATACATACATGAATCACTATGACTTAATTAAGCTTCATGAAATATGAGGAAGAAAACTTTGAGGAATGAAACACACTTCATAAGAAGTTTAAATACTGTATTTGAATTCGATTCCCTTGTAGGAAAAAAAAACCGTACAAATAATAGTGGCAGAAATAAAAGTTTTGTTTACTAAAAACCAAATGTAATGAATTCAATCATTTCAACAGCGTTATATGTTGTGGAATGAGAGGTGCAAGAATAGTAATGTCGCTTTGCAAACAGAATAAATATTCTTTGTTTATACGAAGAAACATGTAGAAAGGGACAAAAGAGAAGATCAATTTTTAACAGAGATAAAAAAGTCACCAAAATAACAAAAAGAAATTATCATAATTACATGAATAACTAAGCTCCATGAAATATGAGGAAGAAAACCTTGAGGAATGAAACAAACTTAATAAGAAGCTTAATTAATGTATTTGAATTCAACTACCCTACAACGGGAAAACACCTACAAATAATTGTGGCAGGAAATCCCTCTATTTATAGACAACAAAGGGTAGTGTGAACAAATGCTTATTGTGCCTTATCGGAAAGGTCACAACTCTTTGGAAAAGTTACAATCCTTCAGAAAGGTCACAACCTTTCATAAAAGTCATAATTTTTCATAAAAGTCGCAACTCTTCATAAAAGTCACAACTTTTGATATAAAAGTCACAACTCTTCCTAAAAGTCACAACTTTTCATGAAAAGGGAAGGCTAGTATTGGAAATAAAGAAATTAAAAAGGAATTCTGGTTTGTGGTTGTGCCACGTAGGCGGGCCTATGGTTCTCTTATATATATATGATATATGATATGATATATGATTTCTCTTTGCAAACTCATTGATGACTAAAGTAAATAGTTTGAGCAAAAGGTTGCCTCTATATATGTAATCAATCTCATGAAAAATAAGTATTTTCCCCCTACCTATTGGTTTTATTTGTCAACTAATCCATGTTTACAAGTTCAAATATATGTGAATATACCAAAATATGGTTAAAAACTTATCAAGGACCAAGAACAAAGAGAATTTATTACTTGCACACATGAAATTACAGTTGACAAAGCATCTTTAGCCTTCGAGTTACTCGGAGATTTTGATGGACATCAACTTGATTCATTAAATAATTCATGTTATCTTGTTATGGTATATTTTGTATTAATATATAAGTTTTATTTGTACTTTAGTTAATAAATTTTTTATATAAAATATAGTTTTTTGGATATTATTTTCTATCAAAAAAATTATTTTTCTGAAATGAAACTTTATAATATTATATTGATACAGTGTAATTTCATATGCACATTTAGATATTGAAAATAAACAAACTTAATCATGTGTTCACATCCATAGAATATCTTAATATTTAGATGAACATTCAAATTCATACATCTAGATCTTAATTCACATTGTTAGAAAGAGATAGGTTTTGATGGGTGACACATGCAAGGAATGAGTTCTACAAAAATGATCACAGACGAGCAAATCCCAAATGGAAATAGAGAGAAATAATAATGTTGAGGCGGTGAAAATAGTACAGTACTCCAAGTCTCATGAGGAAAAGGAACCACTACAAGTATTCCAAGTCTCACGAGGAAAAGGAATCACTACAAGTTTGCTGAAGTAGAGTTGAAGTAGGAAGGGACTCTTGTTCTATAAGTAGAGCAAGGTTTTCTCCAAAGAAGGTTGTGCACTTACATAGAGTGATACGTGTAAAACATAGTCTAATTGTGAGAGATTTCAAATTGAAGTTTTGTTGACGTGTTGTGAAGAACATAATTGAAGAATTCTATTATGTTTACTTTGAGTCTTTTGTTAAAGTTGTTGTAATTTATTTGCCGTGAAATTTAGTGTTTTTGGATCTTTGAGTTGGGGGCAACTTGAAGATCTGAGAGAACATGAACCTAGGGGCTTGTGCTCTGAGTCTAGGAATTAGAGTTTATAATTCCTTAGGTTACATTGGTGTGTAATTATTTCTAGTTTGAAGTTTTATTGAGTTAATAAAAGTTTGAAAGTGAAATTGATGGGTAGTTACAAACATACTTATTTTGAACTACTAAACATTCTAAGGATCAGATAGCCCATTCACGATCCCTAGAAGAATTACAGAGGTCATAATTCCAACAATTGGTCTCAGAGCAGGTTATCTTAATCAAAAGTCTAATAAGTCAAGGTAAGATCACTATAAATCTTCACCTCCTCTTCGACACGGTCAAGCACAACACATAAATAGGCCACCTATATTTAATGGGCAATATTACTCTTAGTGGAAGGAAAGAATGGAAGACTTCATTCAAGCTGAAGACTATGAAATATGTATGAGAGTTACTGATGGACCTTTACTGCCTACAATCAAGGACAGTGAAGGAAAGGACATTCCTAAACCTAAGGCTCAATATGGATAAGGCTTAATGCATTCTCGTATGTGGACTCAGACCTTACAAGTTCAACCGCATCTCTGGATGTACCACTGCCAAAAAATATGGGATAAACTTCTAAATGCACATGAAGGTACTACCCAAGTTCAAAAGTTCAGAATCTCTAGACTATGCACTGAATATTAGTCCTTCAAGATGAAAAATGGAGAGTCACTTCAGGATATGATCACTAGATTAACCAGAGTGGTCAACGAATTAATGTCCTTAGGAAAAATATACACTACAGAGGAACATGTAGATAAGGTTCTTCGAACTCTACCCAAATCATGGAAATCAAAGTTAGTGCAATAAGAGAGGCCAAAGACTTAATAAATATGACTTTAGATGAGCTTGTAGGAAATCTAAAAACATATGAGATGAATGTCGAAAGTTCCAAAAGAAGTGAAGGAAATAAAGATAAGAGACTTGCTCTCTAGGCACCTTATGAGAATAATTAATTTAATCTAGATGATGATCATATAGCCTTGATAAGTAGAAATTTCAAGAAACTCTTCAAGGCATGAACTATGGAAAGAAACCTTCTCCTACCAAGAAGAATAGCACAAAAAAGGGTCAGAATGGAGGATGTTATATATGTGGTGAAACCGACCATCAAGTCAAGGACTATCCTATGTAGAAAGTTGAGTGGAGAAAATAAGGGTAGAAAAGGAGAAAAGAGAACTGGGAAACAAAAGGAACATTAATGAAAAGGAAAATAATCAAGCTATGTATGCTAGGCAGGAACAAGTATAAATAAATCTGAGAAGAATGATGACATTGAACTTATGGCCATAAAAGATTCAGGTAATCTAATTCCGACACTGAGGAAGAGAAGGTAAACATTTATGATCTCAAAGATAAACCAGAGAAGAAATTATCCTCTTTAATGATCACTCTCATAAATACCATACAAGAACTGAACACTGACAAGAATCAGTTGGTAGCTTCTATGACTAGTCTAAAGTTTGAGTACATTGATGTTGTAAAACTCAATATTGAGTTAAAAGAAAAGAACAACGATCTTCTTGAAAGGACTTATCAACTTGATTCTTGTAAGATTTCCCTCAAAAATAAAATCTTAAAATTAAGTGTCATTAGTAAGGAAAAAGATAAGGAGAGTCATCAACCCCTGCATGAACAAGATGTCAAAAGACTTAAAAATGAATTATTCTCAGAAAAGGAAAACTCTAGGAGAATGAATCTTGAATTAGCTAGAATCAATTAGCTTGAAAAAGCAAATAAATGGATTAAGTTTTACATGATTGTAACCCATCTAGGAACTAACACATGTAACATAAAAGCTAGAATATGTTTTGATAATCAATCTATGAATGGGAATCCTGCATTCTGCACACTTTATGGTAACATGGGTCACTCTAGAAACACATGTCCTACAACCAAAATCAATACTACAGAAAATATTAAAACTAACACATACCAAAGGAACAAGTATGTACTAAAGAATACAAAATTACCTAACTAGATAAACAAGGACCTTATTCACCATTTTGATCAAAATAAAGGACCCAAGTTAATTTGGGTTCCAAAATCTAACTCCTGTATTTTTCAGGAAAAGGTGAGGGGAAGCAAGCAATACTGGTATATGGACAACACTTGTTCAAGGCACATGCCTGGAGATAAATCAAAATTCCTCTCACTTGAAGAAAGAAAACCAGGAATGGTATCATTTGGCGGTGGACAAAAAGGTCAGATTAAAGGCATTAGAAAAAAAGGTAAGACTAGTGAATACTCAATCGAAAATGTGTATCATGTTGGAGTCTTGAATCACAACTTGCTCAGGATATCACAACTTTGTGATAAAGGAAACAAGGTAATTTCCTCTTCCATAGGAGTTGAAGTAATAAAAGTCGAAACAAAGGAAATTGTCTTAACTGGACAAAGATATAAGCATGTACATATTGTAGATACTACAAAGGTACCTGCTGAAAATCTTATACGTCTAAGTGTAATGGACAGAGATCCTTCACTATGGCATAAACGTCAAGGTCATGCTAGTCATGTACAATTAATTAAACAAACTTATTTCCAAAGATTTAGTAATAGGACTTCCTAAAACTAAGTTAAAAGAAGAAAGGTTTTGTGAAGCATGTACTCGAGGAAAAAAACTAAAATCATCCTTTAAATCTAAACAAATTATAAGATCAACTAGATCCTTAGAACTGGTACACATGGATCTATGTGGTGGGTTAAAAGTAGAGTTGGACAATTATGTGTTTGTAATAGTAGATAAGTTTATAAGGTACACTTGGACACTTTTTATTGCTTCAAAGGATGATGCATTTGAAGCCTTCTATACATTAATAAGAAAACTTCAAAAGAAACTTGACAAACAAGTGGTAGCTATCAGATCCATGGAACTAAATTTGAGAAATCTAACTTTGTTCAATATTATGAATCTCGTGGGGTTGACCACAATTTATATGCTCCTAGGACTCCTCAACAAAATGGAATAGAAAAAAAGGAAAAACAGAACCCTTCTAGAAATGGCTAGAACTATGATGATTGCTAGCAACATAACTAATCAATTTTGGGCTAAAGCCATGAATAGGTGTATGTCCAGATCCATGCTAGATAAAACTCCCTATGAATTATTAAAGCATATCTCACCTAAGAACCTTCAAGTGTAAATGGTTCATTCATAATAATGGAAATAATCTGTAAGGAAAGTTTGATGCTAGAAGTGATGAAGTAATTTTTCTAGGATATTCTTTATATAGAAAATCTTTCTAGGTACTAAACAAAAGATTAATGTTTGTAGAGGAGAGAGTACATGTAGTATTTGACGAAACAAATCTTATAGCTAACCAAAGTCTTCAGGATGAACCATTAAGATTATATGCCGAGAATGAACATGAACACGTAAACAAACAAGGTTCTTCACCTGCAGATAATGTAAACACTGCTCTATCTTTTGGTGAAAATAAAGAAAACTCAGAAGAAACATCTGAGCAAAATCAAAGAGGGCTGATTGATAAACTTGACTCAGAACAACATTAGTTGTTAGTAAAGGACTACCAGTACCAAAGATCACATCCAATAGATAACATACTCACCAATCTTATATCCGGCATAACCACCAGATCAGGACTAAAAATCATTGTGCATTCAGTGTATTCATTTCTATGATGGAACCAAAGAAAATTAGTGAGGCCTTGGAAGATGCTGACTTGTTTATAGCTTTGGAAGAGGAATTGAATTAATTTGAAATAAGTAAAGTTTGGCACCCATCGCCAAGACCCCGAAACAGAACCATTATTTGAACTAAGTGGTTGTTCAGAAACAAGTTTGACGAACTTGGTACCATAACAAGAAAAAAAACAAGATTGGTGGTACAAGGTTATAATCAAGACGAGGGAAAAAAATTATGACGAAACTTTTGCTCCATTGGCAAGATTAGAGGCAATAAGACTACTTGTAACATTTTTTGTCCACATGGAATTCACATTCTATCAGATGGATGTTAAACAACCACCTATAGTTGAAAATAATGACTATCATGATTATGTCTATAAGCTTGACAAATCTCTCTACGGGTTTAAAAAAGCTCCTAAGGCATGGTAAGATAAATTGTAAAAATTTATCTTAAGTAATGGGTACACAAGAGGCAAAACTGACAACACTCTTTTTATCAAGAACAAAGTAAAGGACTTGCTAATCGTACAAGTATACATGGACGACTTCATCTTGGGAGCCACAAATAAACCACTCGAAGCTGAATGTGTTATTGCGTCATGTTGTGCTCAACTTCTATTGATCAAACAACAACTCAAAGACTTTGGGTTGAACACTAGATGTGCTCAAATTTTTGGTGACAATACTAGTGCAATAAACATTGCCAAAACCCCAGTTTAACATAAAAGAATAAAACACACTGACATTTGACATCATTTTTTAAGGGACAATGTAGAAAAGGGTTGGTTTCCATAAATTTTTTACTACTGAAAAACAAATCGCATATATCTTCACCAAGGCATTAGCAAGAGAACACTTTGAAAGGAACAAATTGGAACTAGGGATGATTAAAATTGCCTAAGCCACCCTCCATGACTACTAAAGAATACTATGCATAAGGCACAAAAGATTGGATAAAATTATTAATCCCTACACAAATTTTAAAACATTCGAGAAGCTATATCTAAGTAACTTTTTTCAGGTGAAAGAACGCATAAAGATCGAAATATGGGATTTGGAAGGTCCTAAAATACTGGTATGTATTTCACTCTTGATGCAAAATGCATAAATTCAAAAACAATAAGCAATAACTTGTCCCTTCCACGTGTCACTATAAAAATTTTAACCATCATACTCAAATACCTCATAGTCATTTTCAAAAAGTTGATAACCATCACATCATTATGGAAGCTTACTACAACTTTATTCCAAGTGAAACTCTTCACATTCTTGAACTTATCGTATAACCCACCAATCCGGCTTCCACCACCCCTAACTACAATCTCACACCCTCTTCTAGTAAACTAAACTACCAACTCCTCTCACTATGAAAACTCCATCAAATACAGATTCCTCACCCTCCAAACCCATCACTAATACAATATCCTCACTCTCTCCTTTCTCTCAACAAGTTTTGACAATTGTATTGTTGGAGGAACAGGTTTGCACATCTATTCTGCTTGAAATTGTGTTTGTGGATTCGACTAGTATATATCATCTCGATGTTTTTCCACATAGTACAGCTCCGTCTCATGGGGATCTGCGGTTCTCCTTGAAATTGAGGGAGTTTAGAAGGATGCACCTACTAAGGGGGAATACACTAGGACCCTACGACTGAACCTGGTTCACCCTCTAGGCTCAAAATTGGTGCATCTAGTAAGGGAGAATCTTGCTCTATATTATCATAATCTCAGGTATTTAATATAACTTCTAAGGATACTATGTGCATTGGCATTTGGTCCCTAAACGACTAAGGTCAATATTACAGAAGGCTACTAGCAAGCTTGTGGTGCTTCCAACAGATGAACCTTAGGAGACTCTTCCTACTACGTTGTTTATAGTTATCCCTGTTCAATTATCCACTCGGTCAAAAGAGCTCTTGATGAAGGTCTCCTCACCTTTTAAACCAATAAATCTACGTCCTCAAAAACCCAGTTTATCCCTCCCACCGACCCTATAAAAATACCTGATGAGCTAGCATGGGCTAAGAAGGGTAACGGTCTGGCCTCCTCTAGTCATACTGTAAAATGGGCTTCTCGATCTACTCTTTGCAAAGGTACTATCCACACAGGTTTGATCGATGAGTCTACTTACTCTGGTAGTCATGAGAGTGTTTTTTCTACTTCTAAATCTCAAGGGGGTGAATCACAAAGGGAAATGAAGAGTGATGAATTTGGTGTTGAGTTAAGTGATGATATTGAGGATACCCTAGATGTCATGAATTCCGGGTTCATACACTTTAAGCAATGCACTATTCTCCTTGGTAGTGTTATTACTGGATTTGGGGGTCCTAAGATATGTACTCTTCTAGATCTTCTAGAGGCACAGGGTTGGACTAACCTGTTCCTTCAGGGCAATATGTGTCGCCGTATGGGAAGAGAAGAAACTCGGCTATTTTACATCAATGCATCTGGCTCATCTACCGCTATAACTCGGCTATTTTACATAGTGACACCAACTTATTTACCACTTCATAAGCTACCCTTTGATATTGTTCATAGGGTTATCTTGTTGTGACAACAAAAATGTAGGGAGGCCAATTTCATGGATCTAACACTTACCATGCCATGTGTTCCTAGTGTATCTTCTTTTGCTTATATTCTTTTTGTTTTTTTGCGTTTGTGAAAGTGGTGACGTATACACTCTGGAAATTGGATCTATTGGCCTTATTTTTTAGCTTTATGCGGTTGCCTGTTAATGTACTTGGTTTTAGTTCCAATTGTTTTAGCCGTGATAATGTTGGTAATTTCTTTGCAACCCTGAGTATTAATTAGTTATATGCTTTATTGATATATTTTTATGATATCAAAAGGGGGATGGTGTAGAAATCTCACGTCTAGGATTAGAGAAATCAAGGATTGTATTGATGAAAATAATGTTGAATTACAACCTCCTTATATAGGGAGAGAATTGTAGAGTCCTAATTTAACTATACTTAGAGTCCTACTACAATTCCTATTACTACTATAATAATAATAATAATAATAATGCAATTATAAATAATCTAATCCTAGTCGTAATATAATCCTAATCATAATATAATTCTAGTCGTAATATAATCCTAATTAATATAAGTAGTCTAATCCTAGTGCGACTCTAATTCTAGAATAGTGTTGTAAACTCGTCAGTCAACTTCGTTGGACCTGTTTCTTTGACATGTTCCAATCGTCAGCTTCCTTCTTCTTCAACACTTCCCCTCAAGGTAGTGAGTAAAGGAACGGTTACTCCTAGCTTGATTCGAATACACAGCAAAAAAAACTTTGAATACCCAGCAAAAACCTGTTTTGTCAATGCTTCGGTATGAATGTGATGTCTAGTCGTTGCTTGTGATAGTTCATCTGCAGATTGATACAAGTAGTTCCACCAGTAAAAACACTTAAGAGCAGTATGATTATTCCTACCACATATTTGACATCACTCAATGTTATTCATCTCCTTATTTTCACTTTGAGAACTTTTATTGTTAAGAGAGCCTGGTCCATATTGACTGTTCTTAGAATCTGTTCCCTGTCCAGCAGGCCTGAAACCTGTTTCACTAGAGTTAATGTTGTTGTTTCCTCTTCCCCTGCCTCTTTGAGCAGATAATACCATGTTGTGGTTTTGTTGTGGCACCTCTTCTTCATCTTCCCTTATATCAAAACTCGTGAGAGCATAAACAAATTGATTAAGAGTGGAATATGGTGCCTTACCTGATATGACAAAGTCTTGTATTTGAGACCTAAACCTCTAGCAAAATTAATTATTTTTGTTGCTTGAATATAAGCTTTTTCCAAGCATTCCCACATCTCCTTGGCAGTTGAGCAACCCACAATTAGGTACATGCTTTCTTCGGTCAAGGTGCTTGAGATCCAACTCCTTAGTAACACATCTTTCTCCTTTCAATCATCAATGGTGCCACTATCTTTTGCATCATTCTTAACTTTTACAACTTTCCCAGCAGTCTGTCCAATGAAACAACTACTTTTATTTGGTTCATAGATGAGATACGTTAGTTTCATCACCTGAATCAATTGGGATATTTGTGTCCTCCATATGAGGTAGTTTGTTGGCTTGGTTTAATGGAGCAAGCGACAATGATTTGGTGAAGTAAGGAGGTTGACATGGTTTCGGTAGAAGGGGCCATATTGCAACATTTTATTTTTTTTGATCAATACTCAGAGAGCGGAAGAGCTTTTATGCTTTGATACCATGTAGAAATCTCATGTCTAGGATTAGAGAAATCAAGGATTGTATTGATGAAAATAATGTTGAATTACAACCTCCTTATATAGGGAGAGAATTGTAAAGTCCTAAGTTAACTCTACTTAGAGTCCTATTACAATACCTATTACTACTACTATAATAATAATAATAATAATAATAATGCAATTATAAATAATCTAATCCTAGTCGTAATATAATCCTAATCATAATATAATTTTAGTCGTAATATAATCCTAATTAATATAAGTAGTCTAATCCTAGTGCAACTCTAATTCTAGAACAGTGACGTAAACTC
>JAJOOO010003212.1:0-21964 GCA_029582685.1 Solanum piurae
ACTCATAGTCATACAATCAAGTAACAAGTTCATGACATGTATTGTTCACTCATAATCATTTCATTAGAGTTGATTCACATTTTCCAATTTACATACATGCACGCATACAATGAAGCAATTAGCCGGCATATATCACACAACGGGAAATCAAACCATCACCTACCTCAAAACCAAGCCTAAATATTCCTAAGACACTTAAGCATTCCCTTTCTGAAGTCTTTCAGCTTGTTTTTGGTCTATAAACAAGTAATTAACGCAAAGATCAATAAAAAAACGTAATTTACCCGGACAATAATCAAACTATCAATCCAAGGCCAAACCCAAGATCCTAATACTAAACTAGGGCTTTTCCAACCATCAACTTCAGGCCAAAACCCTCCCCCAACGATAATTACCCAAGATTCTAAGTTCTAGGAATCGAAATACGGATTAAGGGCGTAATTTGCTTACTTATAGCAATAGAAATCATGGAAAACTGTTAAGAATCGCCTTGGGTCATCCCTTAGCTCTTAAGAACGAAGTTTTGCAGAAAATCACAAAATTGGGGTTTTCCCCCGACTTAATTCACTACTAGCCCGCCATAGCAGACCCCATCCCACCACAACGTCCCCTCTATAGCTGGATTAATCCCGCCTCGGTGGCTTGCACGGAGACAAAACCTCAGAATTTGAGTTCCAAGCTCCCATTTCACAACACACCTTCAACCTGAGACATTCTAAAATAACCTTTTCAGGCCAAGATCAGTTTCAAGAGTTCTACTCACCTGAATTCGATTCCGTAAAGTCGTACAGGTTCCTTAACGTCTTGGATAACCACTCATGTGATCAAATTCATAATAAGACCCCTCGTTCATTACTAGATTTCTCTAGACCTCACCTGACTTAGATTTCGTCCATGTTTGGACTAGGCTAGAAATTTCCAAGTTACTACTCAGAAGTTTTCTGGCCCAAATTCCTTCCCCATTAGCTTTTTCATAACGAAGGAAACATGTCGTTATAGTTGAAGCGAAATACATACATACATATATACATATATATATATATATATACATACATATATATATACATACATACATACATATACATACATATATATATACATACATACATATACATACATATATATATATATACATATACATATGTATATATATATATATATATTAATCTGGCAGTACTGTTGCCACTTCTATAAGCTAGATCTGGATCTCAACTTGGGACAAATCTGATATGACGATATGAGGTAAGTCTTTACATCATTGAGATATTTTCCAATTTTAGACTCAATTCGTCAAGGATTTAGATTTGATATCTCACAACTTCACTTGAATAGATTAAACAAAGGATAATTTCGTTGAATGAAGTTTCCTTCTGGCCAACGGCTGGCACTGGTATTACCACTTCTGTGAACTAGGTCAGAACTCAAGTCTGGAAGAATCTGAAATAATGATATCAGGTAAGTCTCTACAACTTTGAGTTATTTTCCAATTTTAGACTTAATTCATCAAGGATATAGATCTGATATCCCACAACTTCACTTGAAGAGATTAAACCAAGGATAATTTCATTGGATGAAGTTTCCTCCGTATCGACGTCTATCACTGATGTTACCACTTATGTGAGCTAGATCTATATCTCTACCCCAGACGAATCTGAAATGATGATATGAGGTAAGTCTCTACCACTTTGATTTGTTTTCCAATTTCAGACTCAATTCGTCAAGGATTTTGATCTGATATATCACAACTTCACTTGAATAGATTAAACCAAAGATAATTTCATTGGAAGAAGCTTCCTCCTGCCAACGCTTGACACTATTGTTACCACTTCTGTGAGCTAGATCTGGATCTCAACTCGGGCCAAATCTGAAATCATGATATCAGGTAAGTCTCTACCACTTTGAGTTATTTTACAATTTCAAGCTCAATTCGTCAAGGATTTAGATATGATATCTTACAAGTTCACTTGAAGAGATTAGACCAAGGATAATTTCATCTGATGAAGTTTCCACCCTGCTAATGTCTAGCACTGGTGTTACCACTTTTGTGATCTAGATTTGGGTCCCAATCTCGGACAAATCTGAAATGATGATATTAGGTAAGTCTTTACCACTTTGAGTTATTTTCCAATTTCAAACTCAATTCGTCAAGGATTTAGATCTGATATCTCACATCTTGACTTGAAGAGATTAAACCAAGAATAATTTCATTTGATAAAGTCTCCTCCCCGCCAATGGCTGACACTGATTTTACCACTTCTGTGAGCTAGAAGACGAATATGAAATGATGATGTTAGATAAGTTTCTACCACTTTGAGTTATTTTCCAATTTCAGACTCAATTTGTCAAGAATTTAGACATGATATCTCACAACTTCACTCCTTTTTTGTGGTGGATAATTACCATCATCTTGTGTGGGGAATTCAGTTGTTTTCTAACAAGATCGCAAACTATAGGGGTTAGTAGCCATCAATATTAGTGCTAAAGCAGCCAACTCAGTTCTATTACTGATATCATGTATTCGAACTTTACTTGAAATAAATTTTCCCATTCATCACTTATCCGAAAATGGAAATAATCCCTCAATATGAAATAATACCACCATAAAAAGTCTATACATTAAATTGGACTACTATTTCAAATATGTTACAATATAAAATTGTGATTGAGTTAAATTAAGTTCGGTGTATCTGAAGTTAATGAGTAATACTTTTAAGTCCTTATTTAGTATCAAATGAACACCTAAAAGCTCTCACCGGGTTCAAAATATTGTCAATCAATCAAAATTTCTTCAAACTTAACTAGACATCAAATCCAAAAACTTTGTTTGTAGCCTCCCTTGTATCTCAGTAGTGTAACTTGTACAAAGGATAGCGAATCTTCTAACTCTTAATTGTAACTATTAGTTGAGTTCAGCTTCTTAATTCTCATTATTTGAGTACTATATTTATCAAGATTGATAATTCTCTTCCTTTTACTTGAAACTTCTTAAAATGAATTGAATTCATATGTATCAACAAAACTACAAACTAGGTTAGCAAAAAAATTCAACAAGAGTATTTTCCTCCATTAAGGAGTGTTGTACTCTCACTATAATGACACTTCTGATCCTATTTATTTCATTGACTTCCATCGAAACACTCCAATGAACCTCATAGGTTCCATTAATAATGTTAACCATAGATAGTGAATCTAATTCCAAGATAATATTGGAGAACCCTTTATGAAAACAGTATTGAAGCCCTTCACTTATTGCCTTAGCCTCAGCCACTAAGTTAGCTAAATCAACAATTTGTACGCATTTAACTCCCACTAGATTGTCGTCATGATTTCTCACATAGAACGCAACATCACTTGGACCTTAATTACCTCTAAAAGCTCCATCAATATTACATTTCAACCACCCTAACAATTGACAAATCATCTGAGGCCATTTATTAGGGAAAGTTAAGAAGTTGAACTTTAACCTAACAAACTTATGAACGGCAGCATTGATATCCCATATAACTTTGTCACTAGAATAAGAACCACCATGTAAAATTGTATTCCTTCTCTTCCATAGAAACCAAAGAATAATATTAGGAATTGCTTGACAAACCATCATCACTCTACATTTACCTTGGAACTCTCACCATTTCTTCATAGTTTGTTTAACGTATACCCAAGGACCTAATAATCCAGCAGCCCTAGCATAATAATTCCAAATAAAAGTCGTTATTTCTTTCAATAAGAATAAATGTTCTAATGTTTCCCTCACATAAGAGATATACAACAATGACATAAATTAGAAACGTTATGATCCCAAGAAGATACCATATCAGTCACATGAACTCTTTGTGTCCATACCCTACATCCAAAAAAGGAAATTTTAAAAGGAATCTCAGTCACCCACGACTTCTTAAAGTCATCACTAGAGGGAGATCTATTTCTGAGGATGTACCAAGTAGATTTGACAGTGAGTTTCTCATTTATTCTAATATGCTCAACTAGGTTATTAGGCTAGATGTCTTGCATAATACTAAAGTTCCAAACATCCTCTTTCAAGAAAACATCTACATGACACCTCATAAATTCATAAGTTTGGGGATATAAAGGACCAAGACCGATCCAATTATCATACCAAATGCTAAAAGTATCTCCCTTTGGTTCCCACCATATGTTCTGTTCAATAACCTCTTTATTTTCTAACACATATTTTCACACCTATGACCCAATTAGATTTGAATAACAAAAAGTCCCAAATATAGGGTAAACCTCTTTCTCACCAAGGTAACTCATGTCCAAGACTCGAACTTGACACTTCTGGTTAAGGATAAATAAATACTAACTTCCACTCAACCAAAATCTTTGTTGGTAGAACACAACAAATAAATCCAACATATTGCCTAATTTTGAAGAGAAAGTAAATTAAGTCATTATTAGTACCAACAAAAGTTGTGGTGGGATGTATATGATCCATCAATCCTTAACCAGAGGTCTCGAGTTTGAGCCTTGAATATGAAGAAAATCTTGTTAGAGAGTGTCCCTCGAAAGTCAAATTAATCGGGGATTCAATATAATATATTGAAACGAGTGAAAATAATATTAATTATTATTTATAATTTATTCCAAATTCTATTGGAACACTTTTATCTAGAAGAATGATAATTTCTATAATATTAATAATAAGTTGTCATGTTTAATATTTCATTGAGATGTGTTATTTTTTACCTTTCAATATGTGTTTAAAACAAACTTTAAAGAAAATATAAATATGACATCAGAATATATAGAATTCACATCTTACTATTGAATTTCTATTGTAATTTACTCCTCCTGATTTTGATTCAATACCATGCCATTTAGTAATTTAAGAACACAAGTTTTTTTATTTAGACCTATAAAATCATCATACTACACCACAATGAAAACTAGGCATAAGATTAATCTAATTGACGAACAATCATCTCCTTCACAAAAAAATTATCGTAATAAACATTAAATGAATCTAAACTAATATATAGCACAAAAAATAAATATAAAAACGATACTTTATATGTAGAGAACAAAAAACAAATAAAAAGTAAATATTTTCATTAAGGAGATTGTGGAGTTATTCACTAGAAGATGGAGATTTGATGAGACTAATCTCATAATATTTGAGCACACCCCTAATTTTTTTTTGCTGCAAATGTCTGATTTTCATTAGTACAAGAAGAAAATGTTTTTTACTTGGTGTCCAATATTCTTATTGAGCCTCAATTAGATTCGTATAATGTAAAGTTCCAAAATAAGGTTAAACCTCTTTCTAACAAAGGTAATTCATGCCCAAGACTCGAACTCGACACCACTAGTTAAGGATGAAGGAAACCTAACTTCTACTCCAACACAATATTGTTGGTAGAACTCAACAACTTAATCCAACATATTGCAGAATATGCAAGAGAGAGTGAATTAAGTTATTATTAGTACCAACAATAGTTATGGTAGGATCTATACGATCCATCCATCCTTAACCAGAGGTCTCGAGTTTGAGCCTTGAATATGAAAAAAATTGTTAAAGAGTGTCCCTCGAAATCTGAATTAGTCAGAGATTCAATATGATATAATGAAAACTGAGTGAACACAATATTAATTACAATTTTTAATTTATTCTGAATTCCATCGGAACTCATTTATTATGAAGAATGATAATTTCTATAATAATGAGTTATCATGTTTAATATTTCACTGAGATATGTTATTGTTGAAGTTTAAATATGTGTTGAAAAGAAAATATAAATGTCATCAAAATAAATAGAATTTACTTCTTAGTAGTGAATTTTTTTTGTTATTATTTATTCCTCCTGACATGACATTTATAAGTTAAGAACACAAAAAAAATATGGAGCTATAAAAATCATCATCATATACCGCAAATAAAGCTAGTAAAAAAATCAATTTAAATTACATACAATCATCCTCCCCCCCCCTTTTTTTTTTTTATCATTATCAACAATAAATGAATTTAAATTAATAGCAAGTCAGCCTCACACCCAACAATACGAAAGAAACACGGAAAGTAAAATAATAATAGAAATAGAGTAGAAAACTTAGTCATTCTACAATAACGTCAAAACTTGGTTGTCACGTGTATAAGCCACTGGTATAATAATGCAGAATTTGAAAGATAATATAAGTCTCTATGCGTTTGTTTCTCGAATAGATCAAAATATAAAGTAAGGAACAAAAGGGTCCTCTGGGATTACAAGTAGCTACCTCTCAATGTATCCTCAGAAAGCTTAGAAAATAGATGAAAAAGAAAGATCACATGGGTCTGGGTGAGTATCGAACAACATGGTACTCAACAAAAAATCTACTAAACAAGGCAAAACTAAGCTAGAATACGAGTACTTCTTTCATCCCAAGGTATTTGGAACTCGTTGAAGAAAACTATTTTGAAAAATGAATTAAAATCAATTCATAATCACCATTTTACTTTAGAGATCATGGTCTTGAAAAACCTTGCAATTTTTCAATCAAAATCCTAAGTTTTGATGTTAAAATCCATTAATGATGAAAAAAGACTTGAAGTTTTACGGTCACAAAGGTTTACCCAAATGATTTAGCACAAGAAATCTCATTTAAATTCCCTCCAAGGATTTTCCAAGACTCAAAATGGGAAAAAATGGGGTAAACCCCCGAAATTGCAGGCCAAAACCCTCGTTGATGTCGCTTAAGCGAACCCCAAAAAATACTCAGCCTTCACTTTGTCAACTGACCTTCACTAACGCAAAGCTCGTGATCTTCAACAGACCTTCGCTTTTGCAAAGGTCTGACCACTTGATCCTTTACAAAATCAAACCGGTCTTTGCTAATGTGACCCTTAAGAAAGAAAAGATCCTTCGCAATCGTGAGGTCAATAGACACCAGAAAACACAACCAACTTTCAAATCATCAAATAAACCCTTAGGATTCATTCATAACCCCGTAAATACAAACCAAATATACAATTTGATTATACTTGACATTCCGAATTCAGTGGAACCATCGAACACAAATATGAGGTCTCCTTGACTCGACATCTGTGAAAGGAACATAACACCCAAAAAGGCTAAAATCAAGCTTAGACCTCTAAAAAATTAACCAAGACCTCACCTAGGTCTAAAATCATCCCTCGAATCCAATGGAACTCTCGAAATTCTAATCTGAGCATCCAAACTCTGAATGTTGACCAAAGTCAACCCAAAGGCTAAAATTACATTGTTTCAACTTTGGACCTCAAATCCTCAAAAAGACTTCGAATATGAAATCAACAACTCTCTTAGACCAATTTACACATTTCAAGACTAACAAAATCGACGTAATTCCATTCCGACACTCAAAACTCCAAAAGAGACCAAAAACTATTTTTTAACAACTTTAGCCGTTCAAAACCCGAAACATACATAATTCATATATTTTTACTCAAAGCTTGAAAAAAACTTCAAAATCTAGCTTGGGTTCAATATAGGGATGGTTAAAATAGTAAATTTTACAAAATTTCCAAAAATGACTGATTGGGTCATTACATTATCCACCACTAAAAACCATGTTTGTCTTCGAACATAAAGTAAAAGAAAGTACCTGGAGCCTCAAAAGTTGAGGATATCTTGCACACACATCAGACTCTGTCTCCCAAGTAACCTTACCAACTGAACGGTCCTTCCACTGCCCCTTCACTGGAGCAATCTCCTTGGTCCTGAGCTTTCATACCCGCCTATCCAATATGGCTATAGACTCCTCCTCAGAGGACAAGTCTGGACCCAACACTATTGAATCAAGTGAAAGCATGTGGGAATTATTTGGCACGTACTTCTAGAGCATGGATATATGAAACATATGATTCATAACTGATAAGCTAGGAGGAAGGCCAACTTATAGGTCATCTCTCCTACTTAGCTCAAAATCTAAAAAGGGACAATGAACCTAGGGCTAAGCTTTCCCTTCTTCCCAAACCTCATCACACCCTTCATGGGTAACACTCGAAGCCAAACATAATCACTCTCCATAAATACTAGGGCTCGAATTCTCTGGTCTGCAAAACTTTTTTATCGACTCTGGCTATCAACAGTCTACTCTGAATCATATGAACCTACTTCATAGCCTCTCTAAGCAAGTCTATATCTAAAGATTCCATCTAAGCCAAATCAAACCAACTGATCAGAGATATACACTGATTGCCATTCAATGCTTCAAATAGGGCCATATGAATACTAGAGTGATAAATGTTGTTGTAGGCAAACTCCACTAAGGGCATATTCTGATCACATCTTGTCCTAAAGTCGATCACACATGCTCGAAGCATATCTCCAACACATGAATCGTCCACTCAGAATGCCCGTCAATCAGATGATGAAAGGTAGTACTTATATCTAACTGAGTATCCAAAATGTGTAGTAAAATCTTCCATAAATGAGAAGTGAACAATAAACCTCGATAAAAAAACAATGGAAACAGGGACTCCATGAAGTGGACAATCTGACTGATATAAAGATGGGCTAACTTCTCCATCGTATACTACACCCAAAAAGGGATGAAATGGGCGGTCTTGATCAGCCTATCTACAACTACCCATGGAGTCATAACCACCAACGGTGGTAGGCAAACCCACAACAAAATCCATAGTAGTACGCTTTCATTTCAATGTAGGAATACACATCGTCTGATATACACCTCCGACCTGTTGGTAAGTCAAGCATATAGATACAAAATCTGCAATATCCCTCTGCATGCCACACCACCAGTAATACTGAATCAGATCATGATACATATTTACCGCTCCCAGATGAACGGAATACCAAGAACAAATCGCCTCCTAAAGAATCAGTATAATTATCTTGCCGTACACCTTGGGTACCCAAATGCTACCTCCGATCCTCAAGACACTATCAAAATCAAGGGCAACATCTTTGGCTTCCCCTCTCAACACTTTGTCTCGAATGAGACACAACTTCTGATCGTCGAATTGATGCTCACGAATCTGCTAAACTAAGGAATATTGGGCCTCTAAGAAAGTAATCAAACCACCACTCTCTTCAGAAATCTACAACCGAACAAGACTGTTGGCTAACCTTTGAGCATCTCTAGTTTATGGTCTCTCCTCAACACTAATAGCAACAAGACTCTCCATACTAGAAGTTTTCCTACTAAAAACATCATCCACCATATTGGACTTCCCCGGATGATACTATATGGTGATATCATAGTCCTTTAGTAACTCAAGCCATCTGCGCTTCCTCAAGTTCAGATCCCTCTGACTGAAAATGTATTGAAGACTCTGATAGTCAGTGAAGAAATCACAATGCACCCCATACAAATAATGCCATCATAATGCCTCTATAGCTTACGTAGAAATACCACAATTGTCAACTTCAAATCATGAGTAAAGTAGTTCTTCTCATGGGTATTCAACTGCCTAGAAGCATAGGTGATCAACTTTCACTTCTGCATCAAAACACCTCCAGCCTGACTCCAAAATCATCGTAATAAATAGTGAAGTCCACACCTTCCTCGGGTAAAGTCAAAACATGAGCCGAATCCAATAAGGTTCTAAGATTTTGAAAGCTTTCCTCACACTCATTAGACCACTAGAATCTCACCCTCTATCGAGTGTCGAGTCAATCTTGTCAAAAGATATGTAATAGTAGAGAAGCTCTGGACAAATCATTTGTAATTTCCCGGTAGTCCCACAGAACTCTGTATCTTAGTAACTGAAGTAGGTGTGGTCTAACCTCTAATTATCTCAATCTTGCCTGGATACACCCGAATACCCTCCTTGGACACCACGTGTCCTAAAAATGCAATAGAATCAAGCCAAAACTCGCACTTCGATAACTTGCCATATAGCATCTCTTCTCTCAATCTTTGGAGAAAAATCCTCAAATGTCGATCATGGTCCTCCTCAGTCTTGGAGTACACCAATATGTCATTAATAAAGACTATCACATAAATCCAAATAGTGTCGAAATACTCTGTTCATTAACTCCATGAACGATATAGTGGAATAAGTCAAACTGAAATACATCACAAGAAACTCATAGTGCCCATATCGAAACTTGAAAGATATCTTAAGGATATTTGATGCCCTAATCTTCGACTGATGATAGTCTGGCCTCAAATCAATCTTAGAAATGAAAGATGCTCCCTAAAGTTGGTCAAATAAGTCATTAATACGAGGAAGATGGTATTTGTTCTTCACTGTCACTTTGTTCAACTACCGGTAATCAATACGCATCCTTGTGGTTCCATAGTTCTTCTTCATAAACAAGATAAGGGTACCTACAAGACAAAAACACTCTAAGAGATATTGGAGAAAGATCAATTTGCATATCTTTCGTCCAATACTTTTTATCAAGAGATACACTAGGCAAATAAACCTCTTACTCAACAAGTTTTGCAACCGATCCTTCAGCTCCTCCAACTCTGGTGGTGACATATGATAAGGAGGGATAGAGATGTGCTTGATGCCTAGCTCCAAGTCAATATCAAAATCAATGTCCCTACCCAGAGGAACATCTAGAATATCAAAAGGAAATACATCCAAAAACTCTCAAACCACGAGAACAGAATCCATAGGAGGTGGCTCCATGATAGTATTCCGAATAGAGGCCGAATAAAACAAACACCATTTATCAACTAATCTCTAAGCTCGAATGAAGGAGATAACTTTGCTAGGTTAAGAACCACTAACACTTAACATCACTAAGGTCCTAATCTTAGCATAACAATCAAGAATGACATGATGCTAGGAGAGCTAATCCATACCAAAAATAATATCAAAGTCTACCATTCCCAGAATGATGAAGTCTATTCAAGTATCATACCCAACCAAAGAAACAAAAAAGGATCGATACTCTCGATCCCCCACTAAGGCTCACCCACCCGTGTAGAAATACAAATAGGAATAAATATGCTACCGGACATCATAACAAATAGTAATACAAAGTATTTAGACACATACGAGAAAGTAGACCTCATATCTAACAATACAGACATATGTCGATGGAAAACTAGGATAATACTTGTAATCACAATGTTAGAAATCTCAATTTTGGCCTCCCTAGAAAAATATAACACTTGTCCCTCTCGACCACCTTCAATTGGAGTAGTGCCCCGACCACTACCCTGCTGAGCTGTAGCACCCTACTAGAATCCATACTGCCGCTACCGGACTGACCTTTGAATCTCTAGCTAGAGTAGCTGAATAAGTATGATGGGGTCCTGAGTGAATTTGTAATGACACTGTCAAATCATATGACTTGGATCTCCATATCCAAAATAAGACCTCAATGTGGATGACTACTGTGGCGGACCTTATGAGCTACCATGGCCATCTCGGCCAGAACCATCGGACCCTCGGGACGTCTACCCACTCTTGGGGTCCCTAACCTTCTCTCTAACTATCAACTCTGCCTCCATGTAGGTACTCACGATGGACTGAAAGGAAGCCCCTTTCCTAGCTGCTTTGAACATATAAGACATTATGGTGAAATTTAACCCTCTCACGAACCTATGGACTCTCTCTGCCTCATCCGGAACAATAGTCATATCATGCCTAGATAGCTCACAAAAACAGGCCTCATGCTCTATGACAGACAAGCTACCCTTTCTCAAGTCCTCAAATCTCAAAGAGATCTCCTCCCTTAAGCTCCCAAGGAATGAAACGGACCTGAAAAAGCACTAGATAACACATCCCACTCTATCAAAGGAGATCCAACTAATCTAGACCGCATATAAGTCCTCCACTACTCCTTGGTAGGTCCATAGAGCTAAAGTGAAATAAAACAAATACCACGTGCATCAACTATATCCACTTCCTCTATCATCTTTGGCACAAAGTTAAGAGCTCATAAGCATCCTCGCTCTTACCACCCTAGGGTGGTTTTATCTTCTGTAACCTCTTATAACACCATTGAATTGTCAGAATTACCTCAGGAGCAATCTGTGCACCAACAATCGATGCAGGAACCACTAGTGGCTGACCCATCTTATCATAAATAACCAGACCCTACTGCTGATGTGGGGTCTGCGCCCCAACTCTCATATGAAAACATTGTGGTGTACTGGTCACACCACCCTTAGAGAAGTTCTACAATACACCCAAAATCCTTAAAAAGGTATCCTGAACAAAAGAGTTGTAAACTCAAGAAAAACCTGGTCCTTAACAGCCTCAATATGTGGCTTAGTGGAACCTCTCTAACTCAGCCTCTAGCTAATGCCGCTCAATAGGAATGACCTCTAGCCTGTGCTACTCCATGAGCATAACCTCTAGCTCAGGCCCTACCCTTACGATTGGATGGGGTCTCAACAACTGCCTGGGGGCACAACATTCACTCTACCAATGGAAATAGAAGCTTAGGTCCTTGATAATTGCAAAAATAAAATGGGGAAACTAAGCACTAACGAAGGTAACCATGCACGATAAGAAAAATTGAATAAAAGGAAGTTCCCTAACAATCTTCCTAGCCTCTCAAAGATAAGTACATACGTCTTTATACCAATCCTCGAGACCTTACTTAGACTTGGATTGTACACACGTGAAACCTATGAACCTAGGACTCTGATACTTTTTCTCACAATCCAAAAGAAGATGTGATAGGACTCGTTTATCCCACCAAGATAAGTCAGCCTTAAACCCAACAATAAAAAAGAAATATGGAAAGTAAAATAGTAATAGTAATATAGAAAAAAACTTAGTTATTCTAAAATAACCCAAATATCTGGTTGTCACGTGTACAAACCACTAGTATAATATTACATAATTTGAAAGATAATACAAGTCTCAATGCCCTTGTTCCTCGAATAAAACAAAACATAAAGTAAGGAACAAGAGGGGCCATCGAGATGACAAGCAACTACCTCTCAATATATCCCCAGAAAGCCTCGAAAATAGATGAAGAAGAAAGATCGCATGAGTCTATGCTCGAAACCTACACAAGTGTAAAAGCAAGGAGTAAGTATCAAACAACATAGTACTCAACAAGTAACCTACTAAGCAAGGGAAAACCAAGATACAATACGAGTACTCCTTTTCTCCCAATCAAATCGCCTCAACTACAACCTGCATAGAAATCAGTCCAACTTAACAATTTTATAATACGCAACTCATAAGGCTAACCACATACAGTCCAACTCTCACAATTCAACAACTAATTAACAAGTATCAAGTATGTCATTCATAATCATCAAGTATATCAATCACAAGTATTACATATAACAATCACAAGTATCACGATCATCAAGCATAATAATCATGTACACTGAATACAAAAATCAATATTATCATGCATAATATCAATCGGGACTAAAGAGAAGCACCCATAGTCCATGAACTCGCCGGTAATGACCTTGAGCACAATAACACTCTTCGGTAATGATCTCGGCATCAATAACACTCACCGAAAATAACCTCAATATCAATAACACTTATTGGTAACGACCTCGACATCAATAACACCCGTAATAACATCCATATCAATATCACAGTCCAAAATAATTTCCTTCGGCACAATTACCACATGTCTCATCTGCATAAAATTCAATACAAATAAATAATTTCAAACCATAAGGAAGAGAAGATAAATAGAAGCAATTTCAAGTTCACAATGATGCCATCAAAGCATTTTCGTCCATCAACAAATTAGGATCCACAACACGGCAATTCACAAAGCACAAATATCAACATGTTTATTTTTTTATTAATCCCCTTTTTATTCATTATGATCAATCAAGTGGAATAATTGAACCCATCACCTTATTCCTATTATTCCACAACACACATAATGAAGGGAAATAGAAGTTTCTACAAGTTTTACAAGGTTTAGAAGATCACTTGTCTCAATTCAATCAACAGGCAATCCAAGACATGAGGATTCCTTTTTCGAACAATATCAAAGGTCACATAATCTAATTCAATCAAGTAAACACAATAAGATTCTGGAAATAACAACAGCCAAATCATTGATTTTGAAAAATGGGTCAAATTAACTCAAAAACCCAATTCAGAAAATGAGGTTTGGATCCAAAACTTTTTACTTGAAAACGTTAATGAAGGCATTTGGAACTCGTTGGTGAAAACCATTTCAAAAAAGGAATTAAAATTAGTTCATAATCACCATTTTACATTAGAACTCAAGTTCTTGAAAAACCTTGTCATTTGCCAATCAAATTCCCAAGTTTTGATGTTAAAATCCATAAATGATAAAAAGGGAATTAAAGTTTTAGGAGCACAAAGGTTTACCCAAATAATTTGGCACAAGAAATCTCTTTGAAATCGCCTCCAAGGGTTTTCCAAAATTCAAAATGGGGAAAACTAGGTAAACCCTTGAAATTGCAGGCCAAAACCCTCTCTAATGTCGCTTAAGAAAACCTAAGTTCGCTTATGCGAATCCCTAAAATACTCTGCCTTCACTTTAATGACTCACCTTCACTAATGCAAAGGTCACAATCGTGATAAGGCCCCCACTTTCATGAAGGTATGAACACTTTACCCTTCCCAAATTGAACTGATCTTCGCTAACACGACCCTCATGAAAGTGAAGATCCTTTGTGATTGCAAGGTCAGCATGTACCAGAAAACACAATCAACTCTCAAAATCATCAAATGGAACCTCAAAATTCATTGGGGACCCCATACACAAAAACCAAATATGCAATTTGACTATATATACTAGGCGTTATGGACTCAATGGAACCATCAAAATATGAATCTAAGGTCTTTTTGATCTGAGATTTGTGAAAGTCACAAGAAAGGAACATACACTCAGAAAGGCTAAATCAAGCTCGGAACCTTTAAAAATTCAACCATGATCTCACCTAGGCTTAAAATCATTCTCCGAATCCAACAAACTGCCAGAGTTCTCATCTGAGCATCCAGAATCCAAATGTTGACAAAAGTCAACCCAAATCCTAAAATTGCATAATTTTCCAACTTACACCTCAAATCCTCAAAAAGACTCCAAATCTGAAACTCACAACTCCCATAGACCAATTTCCACATTTCGAGACGGATGGAATCATAAAATTCCATCTTGAAACTCGACAAAAAATTTAACCGGCAACTCTCTCATTTTCAAGCTTTTTAAAAAAAAATGCTTTAGTGTTTGATCTATTGAAATTATTTGGGATCTGAAAAGTTTCGTCTAGTGGTTTCATTTGAGATTTTCTATTCTGAAGCTCATCTAGCCTTCTTCTTGTGTTTCTTGATGTTGTCTAGCTGTTAATTCAACTATTCATATTTTCCCACACCTTTAACTAGGATTCGTTTATGATATTGTTCCCTACGTGATGCATGATAAGTGGGTTTTCTCTTATTTTTATTTTTTTGGTCTAAAACTGTGTGACCCACAATGACAATGATAATTTCATTTCTTTTAATTTTGCACAAGAAAAGATCTATCTGTGTACAATAGAAGTAGCATCCTAAAGTGTAAATACCATACATTGCAAATCAATTAATCCTAGCAGTGTAAAATTGAAATTAGGGCTTCGATTTAATCTTCATGTTGCCATGCTTATTTGGTTCTTGCAGCTTCTTCTTATTTCTCTTTGCTTGCTATTATGTAATGTTTGTTGTGTTAGTGTTTGCTTTTTTGTTCTTGGGTTCTTGTATGGTTGTGTTTTTATGTAGTTGGGTGCATCATTGGTATGATTCATATCTATCGAACCAATTCAATTAAGTTGTTTTTAACTAGCCAATCCTAGAAAGATTACGCCAAATTTGTTTATGTACTATTCAATAAAGATCCAAAAGTGTGTCGTTATTTTTGGTCTTCCATGAATACTTGCAATCAACCAAACTAGATTAGTTAAAAGTTTTGTTTATCATATTCTCCTCCCATAAGGGGATTTGTTCATGATAATTAGTGAACTCCTTCCATTTTTCACCCAACTTTTCATCTCTTGAATGATTTGATCCTTATGTAAGAGCAATTTAGCTAATCAATATTAATTAGTATCCTTCCCTACACTCCTAGATCCAAGAAATACTACGTATTTGCTTCTCCTCCATCTAGTGTTGTAGTTTGGAGATGATTAGCATGTCAGTTGCCTTCCTTTATAATCTGAGTTATTCAGATATTTTAGTTACTCAACCTCATCCATATCTCTTTTACCTCTTCTATTATTGTCCGTGAGACCTCACAAGTTTTAAGTATCAAATACCTTAACAATAAGGAGTCAATCTCAATTATCACCTGTTGATAGTAGTTATCCTCTATATAACTCATTACCTTAGTATAGTTATAACTTCTGTTTGAGTATTGGTGTATTGTAAAATACTCATTCTTTTGCCTTATTAGAAAATAAATTGCCATTCATATCCCTCCTACAAAATTCCCATGATCCTTTGTGAGGATTTTCTTTAGATGTACCATCTATAATACATTTGACAAGTAATATTGATTTAAGATATCTATGATATAAGATTCAAATGAATATCGAACATAAGAAAGAAAGAAAAAATATCTTAGACTTATTCACAGACTATCTTTCTTTCCAACATGCACTTTTATTTTTAAAATGAATATTTTATTCTATTCGAAAGTCCTATATCTCCACACATGTTTTATTCTGTACAATATCATTTAATAGTTTAAGAACACGAGATTTTTGTTTGTAACTATAAAAATCATCATCATCATATACCATAAGGAAAACTAAGCAAAAAATTAATCTAACTGACAAATAATCATTTTCATAAATTTTTTTTGTTATCAACATTAAATGAATCTAAATTAATAGAACATAAAAAAAAAAGATAAAGAAAATACTTTATTTGTAACGAGCACAAAACAAAAAAAAAGTTAATATTTTATTAAGGAGATTGAGTGGTTATTCATTAAAAGATAGAAGATGAATCTAATCCCACAAACTTTGAGTTTATCCTCATTTTTTTTTTTCAAATGACTGATTTTCATGAGTACAAGAGGAAAAGATTTTGTTTAATTGATGTCCGATATTCTTATTGAGGCTTAATCAGATTTGGATAACAAAAAGTCCCAAGTTGAGGGTAAACCTCTTCTTAATCAAGGTAGCTTATGCCTAAGACTCGAAACTGACACTTCTGGTTAAGGATTAAAAAAATACTAACTTCTACTCGACTACAATCTTTGTTGGTAGAATAAAACAAATAGATCTAACAGATGGCCAAATATTATAGAGAAAGTAAATTAAGTCATTATAAGTACCAACAAAAGTTGTGATGGGATGTGTATGATCCATCCATCCTTAATCAGAGGTCTCAGATTTAAATAAAATCTTGTTAGAGACTGTCCCTCATAATCCAAATTAACCGGGGATTCAATATGATGTATTGAAACCGAGTAAGAATAATATTAATTACAATTTATTCCAAATTCTATTAAAACTCTTTTATCTTGAAGAATGATAATTTTTTATGATAATAAATAATTTTCACATTTAATATTACATTGAAATGTGTTATTTATTACCTTTCAATATGTGTTCAAAGGAAACTTTATAAGAAAATATAAATATGGCATTAGAATATATATAATTCTCATCATACTAGTAAATTTCTATTCTAATTTACTCCTCCTAATTTTGATTCAATACCATGCCGTTTCATAATTTAAGAACACAAAAATATTATTTGGAGCTATAAAATCATCATCATACACCACAATGAAAATTAGGCATAAAATTAATCTAATTGACAAACAATCATCTCCTTCAGAATTTTTTTTATCTTAAAAACATTAAATAAATCTAAATTAATATCACATAAAAGAAATGAAATAAATATAAAATCAATACTTTATATGTAGAGAACAATAAAAAAAAGTAAAAGTTTTCATGAAACGATTGTGGAGTTATTCACTAAAAGATGGAGATTTGATGAGTCCAATCTCATAATCTATGAGCTCACCCTCAATTTTTTTTTTGCAAATATCTATTTTTCATACTTAAAATAAGAAATGGTTTTTTTACTTGGTTTCCGATATTCTTATTGGGACACCATTAGTTTCGGATAATGAAAAGTTCCAAATTGAGGGTAAAACTCTTTCTAACAAAGATAACTCATGCCTAAGATTCAAACTTGACACTTCTAGTAAAGGATGAAGTAATATTAACTTCTTCTCCAACACAATATTGTTGGTAGAACTCAATAACTTAATCCAACATATTGCAGAATATGCAAGAGAGAATGAATTAAGTTATTATAAGAACCAACAATAGTTATGGAGGGATGTATATGAAGCATCCATTCTTAACCAGAGGTCTCGAGTTTGAGCCTTGAATATGAATTTTTTTTGTTAGTTGTCCCTCGGAATTCAAATTAGTTGGAGAGTCAATATGGTATAATGAAAACTGAGTGAATACGATATTAATTATAATTTTCAATTTATTCTGAATTCCATTGGAACTCATTTATTATGAAGAACCACAATTTCTATAATAATGAGTTATCATGTTTAATATTTCATTGTGATATGTTATTTTTGAACTTTAAATATGTGTTGAAAATAAAATATAAATATATCAGCAGAATAAATAGAATTTACTTCTTAGTAGTGAATTTTTTTAAGTACTATTTACTCATTATTTTGATTCAAAACCAGAAAACAAGATTTTATATGGATCTATAAAAATCATCGTCACATACCACAAAGAAAGCTAGTAAAAAAATTAATCTAAATTACAAACAATCATTTCCTTCAATAATATATTTATCATTATCAACAATAAATGAATCTAAATTAATATGATAGAAAAAAAGAAAATAACATACATAAGGATACCTTTTATGTAGAGAACACAAATATTACAATTCAAAAGTGAGCGTGATGACACTCGTCTATCCCACCAAGACTAGTTAGTCTAAAGCCCAACACTACGAAGAAATGTGGAAAGTAAAATAATAATAGCCGTAGTGCGGAAAACTTAGTCATTATAAAATAAGCCCAAAACTTGAGTGTCACATGATAAGTGAGATTTTCTCTTTTTATTTTTTATTTTTTATTTTTTTGGTCTGAGACTGTGTGCCCCATAGTGAGATTCATATTTTCATTTCTTTTCATTTTGCTCTGGAAAATATCTATTTGTGTACAATAGAAGTGGCATTCTACGGTGTAAATAACCTACATTGCATATCAATCAACCCTAGCAGTGTAAAATTAAAATTAGGGCTTGGATATAATCTGCATGTTGCCATGCTTATTTGGTTCTTGTAGCTTCTTGTTATTTTCCTTTGCTTATTATTATGTATTGTTTGCTGTGTTGATGTCTGCATTTTTGTTCTTGAGTTCTTGTATGATTGTATTTTTATGTAGTTGGGTGCATCATTGATATGATTCATATCTATTAAACCAGTTCAATTAAGTTGTTTTTGACTAAGACAATCCTAAAAAGATTACACCAAATTTGTTTATGTACTTTTCAATAAAGATCCAAAATTGCTTCATTGTTTTTTATCTTCCATGAATACTTGAAATAAAAGAAACTAGATTAGTTAAAAGTTTTGTTATCATGTTCTCCTCCCATCAGGAGATTTGTTCTTGATAAGCAGGGAGCACCTTCCCTTTTTCACCCCAACTTTTCATCTCTTGCATGATCTGATCCTTACGTAAGGGTATTTTAACTTATCATTATTAATTAGTCTCCTTCCCTATACTCCTAGATCCATGAAACACTACGTATTTTCTTCTCCTTCATCTAGTATTGTATTCTCGATATGATTAGCAAGTCGATTGCCTTCCCTTATAATATGAGTTATTTAGATATTTCTGATACTCATCCTCATCCATATCTCTTTCACCCCTTCAATTATTGTCCATGAGACCTCCCAAGTTTTAAGCATGAAATTCCTTAACAATAAGGAGTCAATCTCAATTTCACTGGTTGATATTAGTTCTTCTTTATATATCTCATTGCCTTAGTATAGTCATAACTTATATTTGAGTATTGGTGTATTGTAAAATAGTAATCATTTTTTTTTGCCTTATTAGAAAATAGATTGACATTCATTTCCCTCGTACATAATTCCCTTGATCCTCTTGAGGATTTTCTCTAGATGTACCATCTATCTTACATTTGAAAAGTAATATTGCTTTAAGATATCCATGATATAAGATTCAAATGAATATCGAACATAAGAAAGAAAGAAAAAATAGCTTAAACTTATCCACACACTATATTTCTTCCCAACATACCCTTTTTATTTGAAAAAATGGATATTTTATTCTATTCGGAAGTCCTATATCTCCACACTTGTTTCATTCAATACCATGTCATTAAATAGTTTAAGATCATGAGATTTTTATTTGTAGCTATAAAAACCATCATAATATACCATAAGCAAAACTAGGCATAAAATTAACCTAACTGACAAATAATCATTTTCATAAAAAAAATTGTTATCAACATTAAATGAATTTAAATTAATAGAACATAAAAAAGAAGAAGATGAAGACAATAGTTAATTTGGAGAGAGTAAAAAAAAAGTAAATGTTTTATTAAGGAGATTGAGTGGTTATTCATGAAAAGATAGAGGATTTCTGAATCTAATACCGCAATCTTTGAGTTTGCCCTCAAACTGTTTTTGCAAAATAACTTATTTTCAAAAGTACACAAAGAAAAGATTTTTTTAATTGATGCCTGATGTTTTTGGTTGGGACTCAATCAGACTCGGATAGCGGAAAGTCCCAAGTTGAGGGTAAACCTCTTTCAAACCCGACACTTCTTGTCAAGGATAAAGAAATACTAACTTCTACTCAACCATAATCCTTGTTGGTAAAACAAAATAAATAAATCCAACAAATTGCCAAATATTATAGAGAAAGTAAATTAAGTCATTATACGTATCAACAAGAGTTATGGTGGGATGTATATAATCTATCCATCCTTAACTAGAGATCTCGGGTTTGAGCCTTGGATATGAAGAAAATCTTGTTAGAGATTGTCACTCAGAATCGAAATTAACCCAAAATTCAATATAATATATTGAAATCGAGTGAAAATAATATTAAGTACAATTTAAAATTTATTCCAAATTCCATTGGGACTTTTTTATCTTGAAGAATGATAATTTTTATAATAATAATAAGTTGTCACCAAGATAATTTTTATCTTGGTGTCTGATATTCTTATTAGGACACAATTAGATTCGGATAATGGAAAGTTCCAAATTGAGGGAAACCCTCTTTCTAACATAGATAACTCTTATCCAAGACTCGAACTTGACACTTCTGGTTAAGGATGAAGTAATATTAACTTCTTCTCCAACGCAATATTGTTGGTAGAACTCAACAACTTATTCCAACATATTGCACAATATGTAAGAGAGAGTGAATTAAGTTACTATTAGTACCAACAATAGTTGTGGAGGGATATATATGATTCATCCATCCTTAACCAGAGGTCTCGAGTTTGAGCCTTGGATATGAAAAAATATTGTTAGAGTGTGTCCCTCGGAATTTGGATTAGTCGGAGAGTCAATATTGTACAATGAAAAATGACCGAACATAATATTACTTACAATATTCAATTTATTCTGAATTCCATTGGAACTCCTTTATTATGAAGAATCATAATTTCTATAATAATGAGTTATCATGTTTAATATTTCATTGAGATATGTTTTTTTTTATTTCAATATATGTCATCAGAATAAATAGAATTTACTTCTTTGTAGTGAATATTTTGGTTCTATTTACTTCTCCTGATTTTGATTCAATACTATGGCATTTATAGGTTATAAAATAAGAACACAAGATTTTATTTGAATCTATAAAAATCATCATAATATACCGCAAAGAAAGCTGGTAAAAAAATTAATCCAAATTACAAAATAATATTTCCTTCAAAAAAATATTTATCATTATCAACAATAAATGAATCTAAATTAATAGGATAGAAAAACGAAAATAACATATATAAGAATACCTTTTTTGTAGAGAACGCAAATGTTACAATCCAAAAATTGACGTGATGACACTCGTCTATCCCA
>JAJOOO010003213.1:0-21635 GCA_029582685.1 Solanum piurae
TAGTTTGGTTGGTGAGAGAATTTTGCTGCAGTGTAAATTTTGTCTATTGTCAATGATTAACAAAACAATTTAAAAATATTATTAGTCAAATTTAAATCGTTCCACGGAGAGCTTAAATTTCGCAAGTGACGGTTATGATCGGCGCTGTAAACAGTTCAGAGGAGTGTTTGGGCATTTTGAACGTCGGAGCAAAATCACGTGACACTAGAAAGTAGCAAAATCTCCCATTTATCATAGCAAGCAATTCACGGAGATGCTTTCCAGTTCATCCATCGGCAAAGCTCCTCTTTCTCGGAGCAACTTCTCTCCGTCTAATGGCAAACCTTTTCGAGCTTCCTTCATTTGTTGCATTAGGTAATACATTTTACTGGCATACAACCCAACCCTACATTGCACTGGGTATGTTGTTGTAATACATTTGACTAGTATAGCTCATTTAGCTATTTCCTTCTCTTACTTGTTGCTTGTTTAAGCGAAATTATGGTATTCCTGAAAGTTTATAACAGAGAAATGTTTGTCTAGCATGAAAATTGGAAAAAAATTGCTATTTTGGTCGCCGGTTAAATATATTTATAGGATAACGTATAAATACTCCATTCCTGGTATGTTTCTTATAGTTTTGATTTGTTCAACTTTTTTCAGCAAGAATGCAGAGAGTAATGGCTCATCTAGTGGACCTTCGCAGTTGGAGTGAGCACGAATCCACCCTTCTCCCCTCTCATATAAGTTTGCTTTTCTGTGTGACTGAAAGTTTATCCGTTTTATTGTAACTAAAATTTTATATTGTTTTGCAACATAGGTTGGGAAACCAGAGTAGTGATGAGGTACTGCAGTGTTTTTCTTTCAGTTGCTTCAATCTTGCTTTACTACGTGTTTTCATCTACTGCAATATTTTCGTCTTTTTTTCTTATTATAGAATGTTCCTCAAATGAGGAGTGGCGTTAGGAGACTTTTCAGAGAAGCTCAACAGAGTAAGTTATTGTTGATGCACTTTGTCCGTCCGAGTTTACTTAGTACATGTGTAATACATCTTATTTTGTTTTGCTGAATGCCTTCTATCTAGATATCTTGTACTTGAACAAACAACGCATCTTGGCAATGGAAGAGCTTGATAGAGTAAAAAGAGAGAAACGTTCATTGCTTGATAGAATCGAGCAACTAGAGAGAATAAAGCTGATGTATACAAGAAAAGGTTGTGGTACTGTTCTTGCATTCTTCTTTTATCTTTTGCAGGACTTATCAGAGAGTTTCCTTCAATAAAAAACACAATACCTTACATGTGAACAGCCACATGAACCCACCATAAGAGGGGCAATCTCATTCAATAACAACAACATACTCAATGAAATCCCATAAAGTGGGATACGGAGAGGGTAGAGTGTACACAAACCTTATTTCTACCTCTTGGAGGTAGAGAGGTTGTTTCTGAAAGACCCTCGGCTCAAGTGAAAAAAATCAAATAGTAATGGGAAGGATATAAAATGACAGTGAAAGAAAAACACGACAACTAATAGGAATAGGAAAGCAGGCGGAGCTGGCAATCTCAGTCAACTAAGACCAATAAGGTGACCAAAGATAAAGAGGAAGAGTATTTTAGGTTAATCATGTTGAAAATGTATGAAATTGATGAAGTACATTTTGGTCTCTTTTGATAATTTACTTGTGCTAGATTTTGGTTATGCAGGATACGTGATCTTATGTTGTATCTCCCCAACTTTTAAAAGATTGTGTCTTGTTATCCATTTCAGTTTCAACAGAAGACTAATGTCTGATAGTTTAAAACAGAACTTTATAAATGCCATTTAGGATGTATAAAGTGATTCCTGTTACATGCGGAAGTTGTAGATATAATGGTCAGAGTCTTCGACTTAGTATGGATTTACTTATCTTGTATTTTGGTATCTTCTCATTTTTTCTTATCCTAGTCAATTTGATGATTCTTGGCACATGTTCCGGAGAGTTTGCATGTGGTGATAAAACCAAGAGCTCATTGTTGGTTTCATGAAACAGATAAGTTCTCAATCAGTGCTGAGTTACTACTGAGGATAGACTCTATGGTTCTTACCAGTTTGATTGGCAGCAAGGAGGCATCAGAATTTAGAAGGCTGGTCATGGATTCAATAGGTAGTATAGCTGATTATTTCTCTGAGATAATGCATAAACAGGACACTGAGCTTCTGGTAGAGCTGCGTCACTTCCCCAGGAAAAGTAGAAAGTAAGTTTTCAACAATGTGTTGACTAATTTCGGAAGGTATGACTTTAGAAGCAAACTTTTGGCAAAAGTTTAATTGCTTCAGAAGTATTTATTTAACAATTTTCACCCAAATACTTCGTTGCTTGATTTTCTCTTTGGATTAAACATAGTTCTAGTGATCTATCTTTTAAAAAAGTTTTCTTAATCATAAAGGTGAAACTGACCTGAAGGATATAACATAGATGTCATACAGGTGAATTACAGTTTTCTTCTGGTATATGGTTTGAATTAGCTTGTTTTGCTTTTAACACCAATATGCTGATAGTTTCCCTTTACCCCAGCTTGTTGTCTTCCCTCTATCATTGTCAGTTATAAGTTTGCTATATACTGTAGGCCCCTAAGTTGTGTGCATTAGTAGTACTAGATATTTATTACATTTGAGTTTTCTGGACTTCATCTGTTCTTCTTTTTATACTGATGTTCAGGTCAGGATACCACATAATCCACATTTGTACTGAAATGGCACCCGTGGTATCAGTTGGATCTTTGGCACCATATGTAACTGGATTATCTCGTGCCTTGCAAAGAAAGGGAAATCTGGTCGAGGTTATCTTACCCAAGTAATCAAGAATATTTTTGCCACTCTCATTTTTGGTTGGTTTATGATGAAAGCTTGCACTTGTGACTTCTTTATTTATGCTTTTCTGGAACTACCATCTCAAGAGGCGTTATAAGAAGCAATTTAGATTCAGATATAGATGAAAAGAGATGGGATATATACTCTATTTACAGGAACTAAAGATCTATTTCGATTATCTTCTTTTTTAGAAGGCAAATTTAACTTGTTACATAAGTTACTAAAAGGTGCTCTCTGCTAAATTCCAGGAGAACCAACACCTGTATTCATTCATATTGGATCTCGTTACACCAATTTTCTAGACATATATTAGTTTAGCACTCATCAGCTTCTGTGAACTGTGTGTCTATGCCTAGGTGGTGTTCTCATTCATATACTATTCTTATGCCTGCTGCCTCTTCGAGTTTACTCTGTTTATTTCGATGAGACGTTCCAAATTAAGTATAAATTTGCTGAATAAATTTGATACAGGTATGCTAGCCTAAATTTAAATGAAGTTCATGGATTACGAGAAGTTGAAGCGGAGTTCCATTCATACTTTAATGGTAAACTGCATGGAAACAGAATCTGGACTGGGTGAGTTTCTGGTTAGTGTGTTATAAATTCTTAAAAAGAA
Source organism: Solanum piurae (assembly GCA_029582685.1). Taxonomy (NCBI): domain Eukaryota; kingdom Viridiplantae; phylum Streptophyta; class Magnoliopsida; order Solanales; family Solanaceae; genus Solanum; species Solanum piurae. The sequence goes on from JAJOOO010003213.1 coordinate 3,448, forward strand.
AGAAAAATATTTGATCTATTCACCTTCATGAGGTGAGGCTGGTGTCAGGGAACTGGAAGAACATGGATATTAATTACAGTTGGGAAGTGATGAGTTGGTCTCTAAACCTACATCACACTGTTTGTATCAAACTTTATCCTGACGCTAACAGCAGTAAACCTTGCATTCTTTGTTATACAGGGTTGTCTGTGGCATTGGAGTGACTTTCATAGAACCTCTTTACTATTCAGCATTTTTCGTCTGTGAGAACATATATGGCTACTCAAATGATTTTGAACGGTTTGTTAATTCTATTCAGATTACCTTGCAATTGAATGAAGTAGGATAAGAATTTCATACATCTTATTGTCTCCCCTTCTTAAACTTTTAGCTTCATAAAACCTTTTTCTTTGTTTCTAATTATGTACTTTTCCCATTATTCTGGTAGCTTATCCCAACTGGTTTTGGTTTGATGCATATTTGATTGATCGATTAATATGTACTGCTCTATTCTCTCCGCAACACTACCATTTGATGCTCAACTATTCCCTTCTATTTCTTGCCTTTTCCTTTCTTCTTTTTTAGATTCTGTAAAGGCGCTTATTTATGCATATCTTAGACTTGATATGTTCTTATGCGTTGTCTTTATATCTGACTTGGGAAGTTAATGTCTTTTTTGGAACACTCTCCTTGATATCAAATGTGATTAGAACTCGAAAGCTTCTCAGAATGCAGCCTTTCAGCTGGATTAGTTCATGATGTTGTTGGTCAATTCTTATTATAGTACTTATTTTTGGTTAAGGTTGATTGTCTCCAACTGGAAAGGACTTCAATAAACAACATACTCCAGGCACCAGTTGTTTGTTTAATATCGAATAATAATTTAAACACAATATTTCCAGCATTCTATAGTTTGCTTCAAATGCAGAGAGTTCCTCCTAATATGTTGGATGAATGTCAATTGGTTGCCTTTGCATCTTCTCCTGCTTTCCACTTGTCTAAACCACACAGACTTATAAAAATAATTGTGAATTCATGTTGGACCATTGTTGAGAAGAATGGTTACACTATTCTTCGCTTCCTTAAAGCTTGACAGCTTATTGACTGGAAGAGGGTAGGAATCAGTTGATCATGCTCAAGACTTGATTTATTTGCTGTATACCTGCTTGCTAACATTTATGAACTCTAGGAACTTCTAAAGGACAGTAACATTCATACTGATAGAATGCGCTGTCAAATGTGGTCAAGATCCAATCTGATATGTTAATGCTAAATAGTTTTAGCTCTTTCAAAGTTGTAGCAATGATAGAAAAAATGCTAGTATTCGTTTGTTGTTTAGAGCTGAAGTCTGGTAGAGAATGACTCAAGGCTAAGGCTAGCTTTTGAATTTTGCTGAAGTCCCTGCGAAGTTTAGAACTGAAGTCTCTGCAAAGTTGTTAAATTTTGCTGAACTTCTTTATATTTCTATCCCAAACAAACTCCTAATTGCTTAAGGCTAGCTTTTGAGTACTTTTCTGTTTGACTAGACTGGTGGATGTGTTGGGGCTATATCATGATAAACTTAGATTAGATTCAACTATCTCTACTGAATTTCTCTTTATTCAACAAGATATAATTTCTGGAAAGTTGCTTAAATTGCTCTCCGGCTAATCCTTGTGATATGAGGATAGGAGTAAATGAGGCCAAAAACTGCAAATAAAGGTACCATGACTTTGAGCAATACCCTGTTCATCACAGAATTGTCCATGTCGTATGGCAATAGAAGACTTGAAGACCATGTTATTAAGATTTAAGTAACGTTTGGATGGTTGTTTCTTCAAGCATAGGTGTATGGCCGTAGATCTGATAGTTTAATTAGAAGAAAACACCTACTAGTGGACAGTGTGTTTGTATAAACTCTACCCCCTCCCTCTTTCCCACCCCCAATCTCTCTGCAATGCAGCCGGCCAGCTGGTTGAAGAAGTTACTCTAAGTCACCTGTATTTGAGTGTTAGTGGTGTTTTGTGATCTATTCTTCCTGCATGGGCTTACATTTCAGTGGTTTACTTTAATTCTTCAGTTGTCAAGTAGTGACATGTATTTTCACGATTTTCTCTGAATTATCATTTGATGACAGATTCACCTACTTCTCTCGTGCTTCATTGGATTATATAGTTAAAGCAGGAAAGCAGCCGGATGTGCTTCATATACACAACTGGGAAACATCTATTGTTGGTCCACTGTTTTGGGATATTTTTGTAAATCAGGTTCACTTCTTAGCATTTGCATTCAACAGCGATAAACTTCTTACTACAGTTTTACTATTAGTTATATAGATCTATCGTCACTCTGTTTCTTTTCAATGTGGAGCCATTTGATTGATTTTTTATTTATTTTTGATAAAGTAAATATCTTTCATTAATGAGATGGGAAAAAGCTAGAGACTATCAACTGGCATGCCTTGCTTCTGAAGCAAAGCTAACAATCTTTGAAACCCAATAACCTTTCAATCATGATGGTAATCCCTTCAGAATCTCGAGTCCCAAAAGATCTCATCACTTAGTATCCCCTGAATCTGCTAGATTGTCAACTTCCTTTGACATGATACTCTTTCAACAAATTATCCCCTCACCATGTCTCCAGAAACTAACTCTCTCCTATCTTGAATGATATAATGTTTCTAAATTCAACCCATTCCTTCATGATATTCCTCCACAACACACCCATAAGGCATAGTGACATCATTTGTTCTCCACCCCCTTCCATCACCCCTCTCCCAAAATCTTGTACCTTCACTCGAAATCTCCATAGCCAGTTACTCAGCGACGTTTTGTTACGGACACTTAGATCCTTAACTCCAAGCCCTCCCCACCGTTTAGGAGATGCGCATTTGATTTCTTATTGTTCTCTTGACCTTATTGTTCAATTGGGCCATTGACCTTATTGTTCAATTGGGCCATTGACATGAAGAAACTACAGTGTTTTGCTGGTAATTTTGATGGGTCTGGTTATATATTTCTTCTGCGGTGTACACTAAAATCTGTTATTTCACATACAATGCAACTGAGTTTTGTTTTTACACGGTTCAGGCGACTAGTCCTGCTTCCTCTCTATGATGCACTTTTTGTGGTATTTCTTAGGAAAAAACTATGGTGTTTGATGTTTCTGTTAAAGTTTCCTTTCTCTATGCATTGTGGTTGATGCGTTTTTTCCTTCTCTAATGTACAGGGACTTGGAGGTACCAGGATAATGTTGACATGCCAAAGCTTTGAGTCTCAGGCAAGAGCCCCCTTATGCGTTCATTTACTATTTTACTCTTAGAATGGTTTTGAAATGCACCAAGCCTCTTGACAATCTCTGAATGTCATATGTGTCAGTGTGTAGAGCAACCTGAAAAGTTAGCCCTATGTGGGCTTGGTCCTTGTGGACTACATTGTTCTGACCGTCTGCAAGATAACAACAAATCCCATCTTGTCAATGTTTTGAAGGTATTTGATGCTTTCTGACCTCTTAACTGTTTGCCTCCATTGGATGCTTGACTGCACAGTTACTGGATGCTGTTTGATCACATAAGTGGAATATTTGTATTTCCATTAGAAGGGATTCCTACTTCACATTTCACTGCACATGGTAATTGGAGAGAGTTTGAACTTGAAAGCAGGCAACATGAACTCCCCCTCCACGCTTTTTATTTATATTTTCCCATAAATATGCCTTGTCATGTTTTTTTTGCCTTTTGGTTTCCTTATTCAATCAATTATCTCCAGACAAAGTTCAATTCTTTTAGCGTGCATCATGTAACATTTTGCTCCTTTGTCTTCGTCCAGGCTGGAGTTGTTTACTCCAACAATGTTATCATAATGTCATCCATGCAAACAAAAGGGCAGATAATTCATGCCACGAGTCATGGTCTTGAGCCCACCTTAACCATACACAAGTATGTGTCTTCAACATTTTACAATTAGGCCCAGTATGGATTTCTGATTCTTTGGCAAGTTCTATTCTTAACTAAAGGCTCCAGAGATGCTTTTGCTTGCTGCAACAGATTAGTAGTCTCTTGGGATTGTTTCTCCTCTGGTTTTTATGGGGCTGCTTTTCATTTGTTAATACAACTTGATTGTAGGGACAAGTTGGTTGTTGCTCCTCCTGGATTTGACAGTTCAGCTTGGGATCCTTCAGTAGATAAGTTTCTTCCACAAAACTATAGTGCTGATAATATGAAGGGGAAATCTGTCTGCAAAGTCTCGTTGCAGCAGCATCTGGTGTTGCAGGAGAAAGCATCCATTATTCTTGTAGGTTTTACTCTGGTTGAAGATTTACCTGCAAAAGTTTATAACCAAACACTATTGATGGGGATTTCTCGAAGATTATCTCTTCTTTTAGCTTCTTCTTTATGAAATTGTCTAGGCCAGTCTGCCTAACGATGTGCTGCCACTGATCAAGGGACAGAATATTTTATTATATGAGTAAGTATCACTGAATTAGAAGGACAAAGTAGTTGAGGGGGAAGTTTCTGGAAATTTGAAAACAAACATTTTATTCACTTTCTACTGATGATTTTAGTTTCATGTAGTATGAATGACATTGAGTTGTGCTTTCCATAAGGAAAACAGTGGTGTTCTAAATAGAACTGGGTAAAGTGTCTGCTTTGCTGCTAAATTTCATGTCCCTTACTCTATTGGATGCCTTTTAGGAACTTCTAAACCCCAAATGTTCTCTCTGAACTTTATGGTTCCTCTTGGTAATTTTCCCTAGGTACTATTCCATGGAAGATTGGTGACATGTGATTTGATGTGCGTCTCTTTTGCTCTCTGTGGAATCCCTTATTGATTCTTGATTATAACTTGCTTCGTTTTAAGACATCCATCTGTCGTAGTGTGACCAGATGAGAATTTTCATTGCTGTTGTTCAAATTTAATATTGCGTTCAACTGATGTATCATCATATGTTTAGCTTATTAATGATGTATCTTCAGGTAGGATGCATCTTCTCAGACATTTCTGATATTGAACTGGAGAGCCTCAAGACGCTTATTTGGATGGCTTCAAGGAGAGGTGTTCAGGTCATTCTTCTGAATAAGCTTGGTGTGCTTTCCATAAGGAAAATAAATTCTAGTACTTTTTATTTTTCGTAATACTTTTGGCGTTAGGATGAATTTAAATGGAGAAACATGCTCATTAAGGATTCATATATATGACCCTAATTTGTTTGGGACTGAGGCGTAGTTGTTGTTGTTTTTCTCAAATAAGTCATGGTTCTCTGTATGTCTGTCTCTTGATGACGTAGCTTTGCTGATGATTTTTTCAGGTAGGTTTGCACTTCTATTTGGAAAACTAATTACTCTAAAAAAAAATTATCTGTTATTTTGTCTTCCTTCTGAGTTTATTTAAACCAATGAGAAGTGCAAGTGATGACGTGCAGTTTGTCTTCATGGGCTCGGGTCAAACTCCTGGTTTAAATTCGGCATTGGAATATTTTGAGGAGGAACTCAAGGTAATTGCATTCCTTCATTTATCAGGGTACATGATTGCCTTCATTGCAATGTATAATTACACAAGATTTTGAACTAAATTTATTGTTGAATCTTTCAATACCACAGGATGAAAACATGAGAGTCCTTAACAAATATGATGAATCTTTAGCACATTTAGTACTTGCGGGATCTGACATCATGCTATGCCCTTCGTTGGATGATACAGTCCTCCAAATACCGGTAAGTGGTTTCCGCAAAATTCTATCTTTTGCAATCTTTTGTGGACTAATGTGGAAACATAAAATAACATGCTTTTTTAATAAAAAAGAAAAAAGAGACTATCATGTACCGTGGGGGTATGACTTATGCTGGACCCTATCTTCTTACTAAAAATTCAAAGGAGTACATAGGAGTGATTTGGAACTTGGATGCCTGAAGCCTTGTCTTCAAGTTACAAAGAACGCTGAAAGCATAAAACATTAGCCCAACTCCATCAGTACATAGTAGAATTGGACATCCTTAAATTCTAAGAAAGCTTATTACCAACTTCCAGTTTATCTAAACGATCCTTTGTTCCAGGCGGGATTAATCTTGCAATAATCCACATGCTGATTATGTTCTTGCAATCATGTTGGTTCACTGCTCTAGGTGTCTGTCAACACCTCAGTGTACATATTTGCCTTGGGAAATACTGTAACCTTCTATTATGAAGAATTACATTTCACCATGGAAGACATTGGCCACACGTTTTGCTTCAGTATGATGCGTGGTTGGACAAGTGAAGAAGGGTTCTATCGTTACATGATCACTCTTGATACGTGCAACATTCTTTGCTTTCCACAATTAATTGATGAACGTTGCTAATGACACTTAATTGACGTCATATTTGTTTCTCTTTAGAGTCATTAGATTCTGTCTGTTTTTTCTTAGATGCTGAAATTATAGTGCTCCTGACGTTTCTCTGTTCATGTCTTCAGCTCAAGGCCATGAGATATGGAGCTATGCCTATTCTACTGGATTTTACCGACAGTAAATACGGGTTAGTTAACAATGAATGCTAAATAAGCTGAAAAATGTCTTTTTGTAAGATTTGTTATTTCCTTGCCTGCTGAGAAAGTTCACGTCTTTCATCAAATTACTGGATGAACAGGCACTTTGTGGATCGTGATCTTGAGGGCACCGAATTCTCTCGTTATATCAAAGATACCTTCTCCAATATGCCCCTGAACCAAGCAATTGATGAACTTGTAAGTAGTTGATCTTTCTAGCCAATCCACCCCTTTCCTATGGACCCGGAAGAACCTAATAAATATGAGAAACTTTACTCTCACTCAGCTGTCTGTTTCTGGTAAGTATACTTTTCTTCCCGAAAAAGAGCAGATTTTTTTAATCTTGCTTTATGTCATGTTATTACAGAAGAACAACCCATCAAAATGGGACAAGAAGATCGTAGATGCCATGACAAAGGATTTTTCGTGGGATGCAGAGTGCTGCGACATTCATATCTCTGCGTATACAGCAATAAAAAACTTGTAAAGTAGATTTTCTTTACATATTCACGTATTTATCTCTCTGTCCATGACATCCTATTACATATAATCTAGAGGACGGTTTTTTGTTAACTTAATAAAAAATGTATTAGAATGCGTATTCTTTCAGAGTAATTGTTTTAGTCAATAGGACGGACACAAGTGAGGGTATTGCCAATTCTAAACGAATAATTGATATGAAAAACATTGTTTTATTTTAAAATCTTTTTCCCCTCTTCTATGACACCCATCCCCTGTCCCCCCACCTTAAAAGAAAAAAATCAGAAAATCTTTATTGCGTCTTTATTTCTACATAAAAAATACTGTCGCTAGCCATTTCGGGTTTCAGCACTGATAGTCTGATACTAAGGTTGGTGGAATGAAATAAATAATTCTTGCTAGGCCCAACACTGAAAGCGACATATAGCAGTGTCGTCAACGTTGAAATTATTATACCCTAACTAACCATCCACCAATGATTATACATTTTAAACATCTAAGATATGAGCAGTCAGTCTCATGCGCCATCAAATTCACTTCTTGGTTCCAGTTTGTTGATTAGTCAAGGCGTTCTAACTTCATACGTGTGTTTCAATTTGTTTGTCATAATTTAATTTGAGAGGAAAAAAATATTTTTTTAAAAACAATCGTCTTAAAATATATCATAACATTTTTGTGGCATATCAATATTTCAGTGACATTTGCATGACTATAAGAAAGCTTCTTAAGAGGAAATTTATTTCCAAAATAGAGAGATATGCCATTTTCTTGGCACGAAGACAAATTGAAACATAAAAAGTACACTGTGGCAGGTTTATGATTTAAAGATTGTGGTTGTTCTGCTCTCTATATTTTATTACTCTAGATCTTCTTAACTAAAATTGAACATAATAATTTCTAGAGATGGCAAAATTAATCCATAAAAATATAATCGGTTTAAATTTGGGCAAGTTATTGATCTCTCCATTTATTTGTTCAGTTTAATCAACTTAGCCCCTCAAAAATTGAGTTAATATGTAACTCAAATTAATCAATTACAAATTTTGTCAAAATATTTTTAAAATGACATTGTTTTAGTTAGGTATGTTATATATTATAATGATAAAGAAAAGCAGTAGTTTTATTAGGTGCTAAAAGGTTATACAAGAACAAATAAAGTAAATTGCACTTCCTCCGTTTCATATTACTTTTGTCTGATTTAAAATCAAGAGAGTTTTATTATGTCCTCCTAATAAAAGTTTTCTTAAGGTATGTGTCAAATTAACATAGATTGAGTAATGTGAGATGGAGGTGATGAGTATTAAAGAATTGAATGAGTTTAGTTATAATCCATATATAATCCTTAACCCATTTCAGCCCAAGTAACTTTTGAATCATTTTGACCCGCGTATTCAGTTCATTTGACATCTCTAAATTAATGATTCAGTGAGAAGATGCAATATGCCTGTGCACTTGGCTAGCAAGATGTACTTAGTCATCATGTTTGCAGATTAAGTACAAGTGAGATAGATCCAAAATTATCTCTTCATTGTCCCTCTTGTGTTTTTTTGTCTCTCATTGTGTTGAGACCAGTGAGTCAGTAAACCTCATTATAGATGTACCTTCCGACCCTACTTCTTCATGACACTTGCATCATCTTCTTCATGGTAAAAGATAACCAACTACTACTAGCATTACATTTTGATGAATTAGATATGAGAGCAAGCAGTCTACATTGTTTTCTGGTAGACTGTTTGGACCTACTACTATATTGGACCGACTAATGTTTATTTATAATTTTTTAAGGAATACGTGAAAGAAAAAATGAACAATTAATATGGAACGAATGAAATAGTAATAAGAGAGTTTGCCTCTAGTTATTTGCCGGCACTTTGTCAATCAAAGAGTATGCTTTAATCAATTTCATTTTGTTTAAGTAATTATTTGACCAAACCATCAAACAAATCAAATTATGTTGGCCCCAATTATTTAATTGCATTCAATTATACCTAAACTCCAATATAAGGTGGTCAAATTGCTATGATTATTAGTTGCTCTCTCGGATTCATAATAAATGGTAGCTAGGAGACACTTTTTAAGAAAACTATTCACTCTTAAAAATAATTTTTTTTTTTTTTTATTAACATATTCTTTATCAAATGCCTAGAGAGAAAAAGTAATTTTTTAATGATTTTTTAGTTATGTAAAATATTAAGTAGTATTCAAATTAGAAGAAAACAATCAGTATTTTCTTGCAGTTGTTGCTGGCACGCCTTCCATTTTTATAATTAAAAGAAATCTGTGTGGATTCAAAACTTGAGAGTAAAGAAGCTGGTGGGTCTAAATTCAAATATTCTCAAACTTCAAAAAGTTTCTCATAATGAGAAACTCAAAAATGTTCTTTGTCCCCACATAATTCCAAAAAGTAAATTTATGCAAAAGAAGCAACGTAGAAACTTTTCTATTGTCTTTCCACTCCCACAACATCCCAAAAGTAATCTACCAAAGTCCAAATTAATATAACGATCAAAGGGTCACTATCGTTAACTAAATTGGAGGTTCGGAGTTTTCCTCTCTCATCCAAACTCGAGGTAAGTCCCATAACCATATTTAATGAAATCTACAACATAAAAAGAGGAAATTCATTTACTGCAATCCACTAATAGTTTGTTGTACATTTCTGAATTTATATTTATCATAATAAAAGTAACACGTTATTTCATAGCTAATATTTCGAAAGGTAGTCAATTTTTTTTTATACATATCTTTTTAAATAAATATTTTACTATGAGTTATCAAAATTTAAAACTTCCGTGTCCATTGGATAGATTATATTTGGCGTGGTGGTCACCGAAATAAATTTACTTGTTTCAAAGATATAAGTACCGATTTTCGGGAGACTAAAAAACTTTAATTTTCTTTAATCTCGAGGAAACCCCCTTTCATTTGCATATACTCATACAGATATTTTCCGTTTCGGTTCTCTGAGAGATTTTCATTTCCCTTTGATGAAATCTGGTTGTTTGCGTCTATTAATTATTTGAACGAACTGCGGTTACCGATTTTGCTGGAAACTGTATTTGATTTGATTATCGAAGCGTTTTTACTTGGCGAAGCGCCAGTAAGTTCGTCGTCAGAATTCAAATTAGAAAATAGGTCTGAAAATTGAAAAAAAATAATATCTTCTTCTGGTTGCTAAATACTCAAACCTTTGGTGAAGTTTTGAGGCAAATGTTCGTCAAAAATGCCAAGCATTAGAGCTCCAGCTGCAAGGAAAGCCACTACCCTTTCGGTAACGTTTCTATTCAGGACTTCTTTAGCATCACATGTTCTGTATGTTTATCCAACTTTTGATGTGTATTTTGCTTTGTCTGTATCATTCTGGTGGATGTAGGTAGCAGTGAAATGTAGGCCATTGACGGATAGAGAAGGAGGCCGCGATATAGTTAGAGTAAACAATGATAAGGTAATTGTGGAGTTGATTTTTCTACTGGTCTATATGAAAAGCATTGTGTGTATTCATTGTGGAGTTGATTGACTAACCTGAGCATTAAATTTTGGTAATTCATGACAACAATGATCAATATAGGAGGTTGTTATTCTGGATCCTGACCTGTCAAAGGATTACTTAGATCGCATACAGAATCGTAGCAAAGAACGAAGATATGCTTTTGATTATGCATTTGGACCTAAATCTACAAATTTGGCAAGTATTTCATATTATCCTAGTTAGTATGTTTTTCTAGACTTTGCTTCCCTTGAGATTTTATCATCTCCTTCATGTATGCATGATGCCAATATATGCCTTTGCATCTGATGTCGTTAATTAAACTCTGATGCTGTAAACCTCAGGGCGTCTATGAGAAAAGTATTCAGTCTACAATTGCTGGGGTTATTCAAGGCCTGAATGCAACTGTCTTTGCTTATGGCTCAACAGGCAGGTATATACAACATTGGATTAAGAACATCTGACCTCTCTGTGGTTTTTGAACCTTTACGATTAATCTCCTGGGGTTGGAATAGTGGCCCAATACCCTGTCATGATATGGAGTTTTTAAAAACTGCTAAACTAACCATGTATTAGCATCAAGTACCACTGGTATGATATTCCTTCAACAACATGGTGAGTGGCTAAAGTTGAGATGCAAAATGCTACAACAATATCATTTTGAATACAACGAGAAACTTGATAGGTTAATGGCACTGGAAGATTGGTGTGGATTAAAGATATTAAATGAAAAGCAGAGATTGGTTAATAAAGGTTTATTTTGTTGTGAAGTTGAATGGAAGTTATAGACATTTTGTTATTTTTAGGCTTCCATTCAGGCCATATCAGTGATCTTCTCATATAAAAACTTAAAAGAGTTATTCCTGTGTTTGCTTGTCCCTTAATATACACTTCTCTACTGATTTTAAGAAAAGACAACTTATTGGGTTTTAGCTGGGCTAATAAGAACATCACTTGTGGGGTTTATTTAAACATAGTGAAATTATTATCTTGTCTTCCTTTTCTTATTTTCTTCTTGTACTTTTATCTTTTTGTTTTTCCTATTCTAGTTGGAGGGGCTTGGAGTGCTTCTATAAAATAATCTTAAAATTGAACAAGTGTTTGTATTTCAGTGGAAAAACATATACAATGGTTGGAACTAAAGATGACCCTGGACTTATGGTTCTGAGTCTTAACACTATATTCAATCGTATCAAGAATGACAAAAGCTCTGACGTGTTTCAAGTTTCTTGCTCCTACCTTGAAGTCTATAATGAGGTCTGATGTCTTTTGCATGGAATAATCAGTTCTAGATTGAAGTGATCTAGGCAATGTTTTTGACATCTAAATATGTTATAAGCAGGTAATCTATGACTTACTTGAGAAGTCATCGGGTCACTTGGAGCTCAGAGAGGATCCAGAGCAAGGAATAGTGGTTCCTGGCCTTAGATGTATCAAGGTTCGTCCCTTTATTATTTTTTTGTACTTCATCTTTTTGAGGGAATGCCACATTTTAGATGGTTGGACTTAGCATCTGTCTGGAAACAACCTCTCTACCCTACAAAGGTAGGGGCAAGGTGTGAGTACATCCTACCCTCCACGTACCTCACTTGTGGGATTACATGTTGTTGTTGTTGGACTTCACATCTGTGGTCAAGGTTTATTTTTGGTTTAATTAAAGAACTCCCTCGAAATCAATAGCTTTATGAAGTCCCAATGGATTTTACATCTTAAAGTGGCAGTGCGTATTCATGATATTCTTCTCTTGATGCCTTTGAGATCCATCAAGTTTTTTAATACCTAGGCGATGAAAGTATGTAGCAACAATCTGCTTCATACTTCTTAACACAAGTTTCTCTAGCTTTCCAGTTATTTTTAGGTCTGACGTGAAAAGATATACTTTCTGCAGTTGTGATGCTCTCCTCATCTGTTGATTTGGCTATTTTGTCTTCTCACTTGTTCTTTGGCCTCACCATTTCTTTAGATAATGACTATTTACGTTTTGATTACTTTTGCTCTACTCTAGTGGTACAAGATCCTTTCCTGTTGTTCTTGACCCTGTTACTTGTATTAGGTTAATTCAGCTGATAAAATCCTTGAGCTTTTAAATTTGGGGAACAGCAGGCGAAAAACAGAAAGCACAGAGGTCAATGAAACTTCATCACGGTGAGTAACCTTGACTTTGTTAATGTTCTATCCTAGGTTCCCTCAAATTCTGTTTAGCTTTCTACAGCAAACTGAAATATATTCTCTTTTCCTTTTTTATGATTCCTTGGGAAAGAAGACTTAGATACAGACTTCTTACATCCTCTACAGTCATAAAAACGAATCTTACCATTGTTTATCAGACATGAAACACTGATAACGATTACAGCTAAAAGAAAAGGGGGTGGTTCTTGATAACTCTGTTTTTTGTTTCAAGATGAAGAAGAACCTACGACTAGCTCAATTTCGTGTCACATCACCTTGTTAATGGTATGGAAATACTGATATTTTCTGAGCAGTTCTCATGCAGTGTTGGAGATTTCTGTGACTAGGAAACAGAGAGACAAATACTCTAATCAGGTTATAAGAGGAAAACTGGCACTTGTGGATCTTGCTGGAAGGTCTGCCCAATATTTCCTTCTTTCTTCTTCTTTTCCTGCATGAGCAAAACGTAGGTGATAGTTATCTGTGAAACTTTTGCTACAGTGAACGAGCTTGTGAAACAAATAGTGGAGGTCAAAAGTTGAGAGATGGTGCAAACATTAATCGATCTCTTCTTGCTTTGGCAAACTGCATAAACGCTTTGGGGAAACAACAGAAGAAGGGGCTAGCTTATGTTCCTTACCGCAACAGGTGTTTGAATGGTTGTTATGTTGGCGGTGAATTTTTTCCTAATGCTAACTAGTTTAGTTGATTCTTTTTGCAGTAAATTGACACGAATTCTGAAAGATGGTCTGAGTGGTAATTCTCAAACAATAATGATTGCCACGATATCACCAGCTGTCAGCCAGTATCACCATACTGTGAATACCTTAAAGTATGCAGACAGAGCGAAGGAAATTAAGACACACATTCAGGTTAGAGTACAATATAATATACTAGTCTCACAAAGGACACTAGAATCTTATTAGAAGAAGATAAACAGGTCTGATTGTGATGTTCAATGCATTACATAGTTAAAGTCGGACCCATTTTTTTATTATGATGATCTTCCCATAGTAGAAAGAAAAACACTCTGCATTTGTTAATTATTTTTTAAGGTGCAGTGATTAGCATGTTGCAATAAAGAAGTAATATCTACAGTTACCCTTGGATAGAGAATGGATGGGTGGAAGGTAGTGTAACAAGAAAAGTAAAATTGAATAGGTGACTCATCTGATGTTTATCCAATGAAATAAATACATTAAGATGGCTTGACTCTTGAGTGTATTAAAGAAGGCCTTTTGTTCCAGTATTGCAAAGGAATGATTCTAATTGCAGTTACTAATGAGAATCGTTGACAAAGAAGGATGGAGCAGATAAGAAGAGTTTTAAAAGAATAAATTGAATTTTAGTCCTTAATGGTTTGCCTAGTACTGAAAAAGTTAACTGCATCACCAGATTCATGTAGCTGTCCTTCTGGTGAAGGATCATCTCAGGGTTTTGGTAAGGGTAGAGGTTGCACGCGGTTGACTTCCTTTTAAATCCACTTTGTTCTTGTGATGTTTTGGTATGATCATTAGATTTGCTTACTGGTACGGCCCAATCCTGTGTGTGACTTATGGTCTAAGCGTTGACATCCAACTGAGAAACTTTTCTATTTGCCTTTTGTCCCAGTAACTACTCAGGAATCAGGATAATGACTGAATTGTTTCATTATGAGCCTATTGTCGATCACAATGCTAAAACTACTTTGGGTATTCTAATTTGCAATTCAGGACGTGTAGTACTTGATTCGTCTTGGTTTCAACTTGGAATTTGTTTGGGATAAATCACCATATTCTCTACACGAATTTACACTTGAGCTTTACTCTTAAATTTTCTATGCAATGTGATTTGTGTTGCCTTTCCAAATTTCATCCTTTCATTGGAGCTGTTTGTTTGTTTCATTGCCTTGATCTGTCATTAATTTTCAAAAAAGAAGAAGAGATATTGATCTGTCATTCTGTTTGAGTTATCTTCACAAGTTAATACAAATTCCAGTAGGTGTTGCTCATCAGTTCTGATCTGCTTTGTTATGCTCTTCAGAAAAACATTGGAACAATCAATACTCATGTTTCAGATTACCAACGGATGATCGATAGCCTTCAAGTAAGCAAGTTGACATTTTTAGCAGTTTTTGTCTGGACACTACAAAATCATGCATGTTTAGGAGAGCTGCTTTTCCTTGTAGATTGAGGTTAGCCAGTTGAGGAAGGAATTAGCTGACAAAGAAACACAACTAATTGCCAAGCCTACTGAAAAAGCGTCAGATGATGAGCTTTCTTGGCTGGACACGTTGAGCCATGAAACCAGTGAAAATGTCCAGGAGAGGATAAATTTACAGAAGGCCTTGTTTGAGATAGAGGAGATGAACATTAGCAACCATAATGAACTCCAAAATCTTGATGATGCAATTGCAAAACAACAGGTTAAGTATCATTGTGTTCTTAACTTGATCAAAATCTAAGAACCATCTATTTGCCAAACATCTATATGCTTCTCTCTGGCACTTAAGATGTGTTACCCCAAGCATTGACCTATCTTGCACACAACGATTTGTATTTGTTAAATCAGTAGCCGCAATTTCTTGTTAAGTTTCTATTACATGTCTAGTACTCCCTATGGTAAACTGTTTGAATGGTCTCTTCCCTAAGGTCAGTCTACTCTGATTTTGGAAGTGGAGCGTGTAGTCATTTGCTTCTATTTCATTCCTTCATTTCTTGTCTGATCCATGGCGCTTCATAATTTTGCTATTCAATCCCTAAAGATCACTAGTGTTGTCTTGCTTTCTCCTTCTGTATGACTTTTTGTTGAAGATCCCATATTATACGACGAAGTTCAAGAATGTTTTTCTTGTTGGGTATTTCCTCAATTTTCAGGCTGTTGAAAAGGATGGGGCTGTCGTGCGAGCTCTTAGAGCAAGACGTCAAGTCATTCTTGATAATATTCGCGACAATGATGAGCTCAGTAACAATTATCTGAAGGTGGCTAAGTACTACTGATGTAGGTTATATTATCCAATCTCTGCTTTTCTCTTAACACATCTGGAGTTGTAAATTGCGCAGGAAATTAAAGCAAATGAGAAGCGAAGGTGTGAACTCCAAGCTATGATTGATGAAGCTATTAGCAATAATGGAAACAAGACTTACTTGAGAGTTCTGAGTCAATACAGGCTTCTGGTAAACACATACTATTATTTTTGTTCTTTTTGCTTAATCCCACCAAAGAAGATATATCAATTATCCAGTTCAGTTTCAGAAAAAAAGATGCATCAATTATCCGGTTTTACCTTTCCACCACAAGATGCATTATGTTCTCTCCAATTTTCCTTTCCATGTTTCCACTCATTGGTATGCTGTCTCCTAGTATTGGGAAGCCTGAAGCCCAATGAAAACAAATTTTTTTTATGTAGAATTGCATATGGTAAGTTTGTCTGAATATTGGTATATTATTTGAACCTCACTTGTTTACTGAAATACATGTAGGGAATTGCTAATACTGAGCTTCAGCTTGAAATAGCGATGAGAGATCAAATAATTCACAATCAAAGGGAAACACAAAAGAATCTGTGGAGTTTACTCCTTAGTTTAGGCCTTAATGAAAAGCAGATAACGGATCTTGCCCTTAAACAGGGAATAACTATTGAAGACTGGACAATGACTGCGCAAATTCAATTATCTGATAGAAGACAGTCACCAAACACAGGAAGTGGAACATATACTACCTTATCTTCCTCTCCACCAACTTTTCAACTTGGTGCTAACGTGCCACTTGAACAATACTTCTGTTCTACGCCAATTTCATTGAGAAATCGGAGACCACCACTTATCCATTGCAGAGATGAAGACCACAGTTCTTATTATTTGCATGACTACTCCCCATCAGAAAATATGACACTGAACGAAGGCGAAAGTTTTTTCAAAGATGGGACTTCACTTCATGAAGTTCCTAATAGGCATCGTCTTGAATTTTGCAGTTCGTATGCACCGACAAGAAACCAATTTTCTTCATGCAGTGAAAGTGGCATGCCAGTGACCCCCTCCCATGTGGATTTCAAGCAGCAGCAGATGGTATTCCTTCAAACTAATCATTATGAATTCTCCTGTATTGAAGACTTCGACAATTTTTATTAGGACACACTTCCTCCCTCCTTGTATTTTAGCTACTTTGCCTTTCAATGTTCTTTTTCTCCTGTTTCCTTTTTGGTTTATACATTTACTTAACTCTTTTATCTCACGTATAGGATGCCCAGTCAAGCTCCATCAGGCAGCAAATACGGCCAAGCTGCCATGCAGATATAAGTAACACTGATTACTTTCACCATGGAATTACGATGGTTCATAGGGTATCAAGGCAAGGTCGGTTTCACAGTAGCCCCTTAACCCAGAACTTTGCCTCACTCAACTCTAATCATGTGCATCCAAAACTTGGGCAATTTAACCTGCAAGATATGCAGGTGCTTCCTTCCTGTGATACAACCAAGAAAGTTTCATTAAGTTCCAATAGCCGTGAAGCTCAGCCACCAAGATTTGCTTAAACATTCTATTCTTTCATTTGATTCCTTTTTTCAATTTGCCCCTCCAATTGTACATAATATAGTATTAGAGGTTTTATTGTCATTTAGTGGATCCAGTAGTTGGCATAGATTATTCAATTAATTCGAGTCTTATAACAAGGTAAAGACTAAAGAATGTAGTTGTGCTGCTGCTGCAGCCTGCAGTGGAGTGCACTGCATACTTCAGTAGTGTGAGCTTTTGGAAGTTGCCGGCAGTTAAACGTGAGTCATAGAGTCCAAATTTTGTGTAAGCTCTTGGAGAACTCACAATGACTTGCTAAATCGTTGCTGCTTTTGAGTTCTGCTACTCATATCTATGTATTATCACAACAAAGAAAAAAAGATGTTTTTTCACTGTATAGAAACACGAGTGTTTTTCTTTTAGACCATGATGGTGTGCATATAAAATCTTTAGTGTCAGGTTCAAGCAAGTCAATATTTGCTTCGGTATGTGAGGAGCTGATGTGTCGTAGTACCAAAATTCAAAAGCAAACTAATGTTTCAAATTATCTGAATTAGATACCTTTTTTCAAGTATGTACGTAGAATTCTCCCATTCTTTTTTCTTTTCCTTCAATTTTTTTAATTCGATTAAAATTGCTAGTATCGGAGATTGAAGTTGACTTATTCGAGATAATCAACATAATATTTAAAAATTCAGTCACTACTCTCGCATGGTTTATAGTACCTGATAATTGCATGTTGCTGTTACCTGCGCTGTTTGAAGTTTGCAAAAGAAATCAAGTCAGTAAATGATATAGCTTGCTAAAGTTAGACACCGGATAAATAATTTTGTAAAATTAAGTTTATTTTGATTCCCCCACCATATGTATGCACTCTAGAAAGGTGTAATACGAAAGGAAAAGAAAAAAAAGATCCAAAGGATAAAAGGAGTGAGCAATGTGTACCTTGGAACATGAATTTGAATTTAATCAAGAATATGGACATCGTTGAAAACCAAAAAAAAAGAAAAAAACATAACTCGTATCTCGCTTCTCACACCATTTATACGGAAGGAAACAAGAAATCAGAGAGACAGCTA
>JAJOOO010003214.1:0-24656 GCA_029582685.1 Solanum piurae
TCGGGTTCGATCCCACAGAGAATATGAAAGAATATTGTCAATAGCAAATATTTAACTCCATAGTCGTTATTTAAAAAAAAGGGGGATTTAAATTGAAAAAATATATTAAAATAGCTTTGAACTAAATATTTATTTATATTCATATTATTACAAATAACTAGCAATGTGTTCCCCATGATTTCATAAAATAGCAAGAATATTGTACTAGTGATATATTTCAATTTTTAGCATGCAAGGTTGGTAAGTTAGGTATCCCTAAGTGATTGGTAATCCAAGTAGGGACTTTCACCTCGCAACTTGGCAAGTCTACGAGTTTATATTTTATTAACCCTTACCTTTACCCCAATTAGACCTCGTGTCAATTGAGTTGGGTATTAACGTCCCTCACGCCAACTAATTAAAGTCAGGCTATTAGATAGCAGCAAATCCTTAACTAAATCACCATTGTTTAATCCTTTTCTCATTCATTACCCCCTTGGTAAGGCAAGTAGGAACGAGGCGAGTTCTAACGTTTGCCACCATTAAAAAACATTTTAAACGAAAGGATTAACAATACATGCATAAAAATCATTCAAGAATCACTTTGTACATAAACTTACTTAATAATTCATTATGGTTCCCACAACCCTAGTTATGAAATTTAGCTACTCATTATCTCCAAAAATACAGTCAAAATTTATCAAAATAAATATGCTTGAGTTAATCATAAAAATTTAAGAACAATAGCTAAATTATCTTTTACTAATCACGAATATAAATAAATAATAAAGGAGAAGAAAGAATAAACCACAATTCTCCAGCCTTCACGGAAGCTCTTCCAAAGTTTCTAATCTATAAGAAAATTTATATTGTGTATTGTTTCTTGGTTCTTGGCTCCTTAAAGAATAATTTTTCATGCCCTATATATAGATATATAAACCCCTAAATAAGATAATTGAGTTCAAGACAAATTAGGAAATTAAAACCCAATTAAATTGGGTTTTCCGTGTTTTTTTTTTTTTCGGTTTCTAGAAATGTTTCATCACTGCCTCAAATTTGAAGGTATCTTCTTCAGCTGCCATGCCATGTGTACATCAATAACAAAATTAGCAAATTTTACAATTCTGCTGCTAAGCGCCGTATACATAAATATATTATAATATTGAATTAAATTCATTAAGTTACCTGCTTGATTTTCTTCTATAATCTTTATCTTTAATTCGTTTTAGCTCCAAACTTCTTCATCTTTACACCAATTTACTCCTACAAATAAAATACACTATTTAGCACAATCCATAAAATTCATGCTAAAAAAGGATAATTAAAAGATTAAATATGAGGCAAATAATGATTAAATATGTATATTTTTTGCCTCACATCAGTTGCTTATCAACTTAAAGATATTGCTCAAGTTTGGTTCAACCAATGGAATGAAGAGAGGGTGGTTGATGCGGGTCCTCTTGATTGAGAAAAGTTTAAGGTTACTTTCCTTGATAGGTTCTTTCCCCTTGAAATGAAGGAGACAAAGGTACTTAAATTCATCAACCTTTGTCAAGGAAACATGAGTGTGAAGGAATATATTTTGAAGTTCACACAATTGTCTAGATATACTCCTACTATGGTTGCCGATCCTAGGGCAAGGATGAGTAAGTTTGTTTCGGGAGTGTCCGAGATGGTAGTAAAAGAATGCGTACTGCCATGCTCATTAATGATATGGACATTTATCATCTAATGGTGCATACTCAACAAATACAAGAAGAGAAACTTAAGGAAAGATCTAGGGAGACAAAGAAGGCAAGGACCGGTGAGAGTGACTTTTCACATTCAAGGTCTGATGGACATGGTCGTTCTAAGTTCCATCAAAGTTTTCTGGTCAAGGTTCATCTAATGCTCCTCCTAAATTCAACAAAGATAGGGTGTCTAACCCTAAACCTCAAGGAGGAAATGGTGGTGGAATTTCATTGTCTACTTGTGTTAAATGTGGAAGGAAGCATGAGGGTAAATGCTTAGCCGATATGGATGGTTGCTTTGGTTGTGGCAAGAGTAGCCATAATATAAGGGATTGTCCATCACTTACGGCTAAGGGAAGAGAAGGTAGGCAAGATACGCCTAGTGGTTCGGGTTCAAGTGCTCCAAAGAAAAACAAATTTTATGCACTACAGATTTGTCATGAGCAAGAGGGTTCTCCCGATGTGGTTACCGTATATTGAAAGTCTTTCATATTGATGCTTATGCTTTGCTTGATCCCGGTGATACCTTGTCTTTTGTAATGCCATATGTGACTATGAGGTTTAATATTCTTCCGGATGTGTTGTTAGACCTGTATTTTGTCTCTACTCTTATTGGTGAATCCATTGTGGCCAAGAAAGTCTATAGAAATTGTCCCGTCTCCTTATCCCATAGAGTCACCAATGTTGATCTTGTAGAGATTGATAGGTTAGATTTCAATGGTATTCTCGGTATGTATTGGTTGCATTCTTGCTATGCTTCTATTGATTATGTAACCCGAGTGGTCAAATTTCAATTTCCAAGTGAACCCATCCTAGAGCGGAAAGGGGGAAATTCTATGCCTAAGAGTCAGTTTGTTTCTTATCCTAAAGTTATAAATATTATTTCTAAGGGTTGCTTATACCATCTATTTAGGGTGAGGAATATGGATTCTGAAACATCTACTCTTGAGTTGGTCTCCATTGTTAATGAGTTTCTGAAAGTGTTTCCTGATGATATGCCCGGTGTTCCTCTCGAAAGGGAAATAGACTTATGTATTGACCTTCTCCTAGACACTCAACCTATCTCTATTCCTCCTTACTGAATGGCTCCAGAAGTTAAGGAATTAAATGAGCAATTGAAAGATCTATTGGATAAAGGTTTCATCTGACCGAGTATCTCTCTATGAGGTGCTCCATTTTTTTTTGTTCGAAAGAAAGATGGTTCACTTCGTATGTGTATCAATTACTGTCAGTAAAATAAGTTTACCATTAAGAATAAGTATCCTCGTCTAAGGATAGATGACTTATTTGATCAACTTCAAAGAGCGAGTTACTTCTCTAAGATTTACCTCTGATCGGGTTATCACCAATTGAGGGTGAAAAAGGATGACATTCCGAAAATGACTTTTCAACTCGGTATGGTCATTATGAGTTTTTAGTGATGTCCTTTCGCTTAACTAATTCTCCATCCGCATTTATGGATTTGATGAATAGGGTGCTTAGACAATACATTGATATGTTTGTGATTGTGTTCAACGATGATATCTTGATCTATTCAAGGAGTGAAGATGAGAATACAAATCATTTGAGGATTGTGTTGCAAGTCCTCAAGGACCAACAACTCTTTGCAAAGTTTAGTAAGTGCAAGTTTTGGTTAAGATCCATGGATTTTATTGGTCACATTGTTTTCGGAAAGGGTATTGAGGTAGATCCTAAGAAGATAGATGCAGTGAAGAGTTGGCCTAGTGATACGCTCAAATTACACATCTCTTAAATAAGCATAAGTGATCGTTGTCAAATAGAGAACCCAACTTGTAGGTTGAGGTCGATCCCACAGGGAATATGGTTCAGACTTATACTCACTCACAATTATCTCTGTTTAGTCAAACTATTTCTGAGAAAAGTAAACAGGGTTTTTTTGTAAACAAGTAACAGATTGTTGATTTGAATCAACAAGTAACAAGCCAACAAGATTCACAATTTGAGATATCAATATAAGAAGGAAACTAGGGTATATGTGTTCCCTACAAGCTCTTAATGCAATAATCCTAATAATAGTAATCCTTTCCTAGTGTTTGACATGCAAAGCCGATAAGTTATGTATTCCTACGTGATTGGTAATCCTAGCAGGAACTTTCACCTCGCAACTTGATAAGTGTACGGGTGTGTGCATAACCTACCCTTACCTTCACCCCAGATTAGTCATTGTATCAATTTAGTTTAGTTTTCACCCTCACTTCAGTTAATACTAGACTATTAGATAGCATCAAATCCTTAACTAAATCTCTCTTATTTAATCCTTTTCTCATTCGTTACCCCCTTGGTAAGGCAAGTAGGAACAATGCTAGTTCTAACATTTGCAATCATTAAAAAGACTTCTAAACGAAAGGATTAACAATACATGCATAAATACTATTTAAGAATTACTTAATTATTACTCATACTTTGTTAATTGCTCATGGTTCCCACAACCCTAGTTGTAGATTTAGGTACTCATGCTTGAGAGTTTACAATTCATAATTAAGTTAAAAGAATTCATGAACCTACAATGATAATAGATGAATATCGAAATCTTGAATTGAAATTCAAAGTGAAATTTGCATAACCCAACTTCCGAAAATTAAATTGTTAAGTGTTTGCAAAAAATAATTCCAAAAGACCAAAAACTAAATGTATACAATAATGTCTAACCCCCAAAAACGGGAATAACAACTAATATTTATAGAAAACAAAACATAAACCAACTAGGAAACAAAATAAGGAAAATTAGTCTAGGACGCGGTTTCGATTGACGGCTTGACCTACGGACCATGGTTCGACCTACGGTCCGTGGTCTACCTCCGTGGACAAACACTTGGAAAATAAATCAGGTACTGTAACTTTCAACTCGCTGATCCCAAACAACGGATGTACAGGACGGGTTGTCACTCGACCTACGGTCCGTCGTTAGCTTCGTGGTTCCAAACTTGGTCAGATTCCCCTAATCTTCCACCTATGATCGCCACCTACGGGTCGTTACTGGACATACAGTTCGTTACTGGACGTACGGTTGGTGGTTGGTTCCTTTGGTTACTGCTGCTGCCAACTTCAGTCCAGTTTTCTCTCAAGCGCTTCCAAACCAATTTCCTTCAAAAGAGTTCATAAAAACATTATTTCTAATAACAAAATAGCTCAAGCCACACACAAACTCTAAGTGAAATGCATTGAAAATTCTATAAACATACGATATATCAACACCCTCAACTTAAACTTGTTGATTGTCCTCAAGCTACACACTAAGACTCTAACGACATTTGCGTAGAAGCAAACATACAAACTCAAACAATCACATGGCCTTCTCAATAAATTCCATCACCATAGTGCAAATATTTTCATCTTGACTCAACTAGCTAACTCATGTAGATCTAAATATGACATAGACCGACCAATAGACATCACCATATACACTTTAAACAATCACCAAAGTTCCAACTTTCCAATAATGTAACTAGAGCCCTCACTTCAAAGAAATCCTCATTCACACAACAAATCTGATTTTTAAGTTCAAGGATTCATTAAACACTCACGCTCAGAAGTGAATTCATATACAGTTAGTGCTCAATACCATAGGCTTGCCCTTATTTTCACTGCACAGACTCTCCCAACTAATCACTAGGATCACTATAGGACTTTCTTAGGTTGTAACGTAGGCTCATGGTCAGGTAGGGTACATTTGGGTACTTTTAGTGACTTTCCTGCCCTCCTTGACATTACATTGGCGTCTTACCTCTTTTCTCAACCAATTCTTGACATATTTTTCTTTTCTGCTCTTTTCCTTGACTTTCTACAGCACATATGTGACTTAGACTTTACCGCTCTTCTTTTTTACGGTTTCTTTTTCATTATTTGTTTCTCATTATCATTATCACTCTTTTTGTTTCTTTCGACTTTAGTCACATTTTTTTCTTTCTTCTACACACAACTCTTTTCATACTCTTTTCTTTCGGTTTCCTTTTTCATAGCCACCCTCAACTTATGTATTTTGCATGAGTTGAGGTGCACAATATCTGATGTCATACCAGGGCCAAGATTAAGGTAACTTTTTGAATTAGTCACCATCAACTTAGGCTTTTGGCCTAAGTTAAGGTGCACATGTCCAAGGAGGGACCATGGCCAAAACAATCTTTTAGGGAAGGTGAGTTAGGTGCATTGAAAGAAGTGGTCTACGTTAGGCTCAAACATTTGGATCAGAGGGAGCATTTATTTCTTTGGGTTGGATCTTTTTAGGCTTAAGTGGACTTGTTAGAACAAGGGCCTATGATCATTTCCCAATTCCTAGCCTATATTATCTTCAGTGGACCAACGGGGCAAGTTCTAGATTGGCACATACACTATGAATATACAAAATCCACTCACACACACTAGCACATTATTTCATTACCGGATTATTGAATTACCCAGTTCAAGTTTTAGCTTAAGTCATGCTATCATACCGGTTCCTTATCATGTCATATGGAGATCCAACACATTCAACTCATTAAACCTATAGATCTAGCACATTTCAAAATTTTGGATAGGTATCAATTACATGCTTTTCATGCCATCATGCTTATCATTCTTCTATTACTTCTACACGTACACTTCTAAACATGCCGGTTCAACATAAAAGTAAATCAGTCCCTTGGAAAAAAAGAACACAGGCAAGAAAACCCCAAGGGAGGATTATGAGTTAGGTTACTCATACTTCACCCTATCACTCACAACCCAATTACCCCACCCCAAACAAAATGTGGTGCAATTTCCCTCAATGCACATAGAAAAGAAAAGTAAAGTATAGGGTGAAGCAAACCTGTGGCGCATATGCGCCGAAGATCCATCAAGACGTGGGTGGGTCTGATTTCTCGGAACCCGCTGGATTAGAAACAGGGACGTCATCAGTAACGCCCTTATCAATAGTAGGAACACCATCAATACTGCTTGAACCCGATGCCCCAGCAAACTCCATCTCACGGGCTCTCCATAAACGCAACTCCTCCTCGAACAAAGACTGTTTCTGGGTAGCATCAAGCTCTTGCCTCTCCCTATTTTTAGCTCGGAGGGCCTCCTCAACATCCGAAGTATGAGTAGATTAATGGTGGCATTTCCCAGACACTTGGGAGGGGTCTGGTAGAGGCATAGTATCACCAAAAAGGGAAGACATCACCACCTCATCCTCTTCAACCTTAGGTGCAGGCTCTGGTACAGACTCATCGGGGGCTAGAAGGGCATCATCATCATCAAGGAGTGTAGCCAACTCTGCATGGAAAGTGGTGACATCAATGGTAGGGGCAGACCTCTAAAAAACTCTCAACTCAAAGGCATTTAGGCTCTTGTGGACAGTCTGAATCTTCCTATCTATCATCTACTCCATACGATCCTCGAACTCCTCCACAGATCGTAGCATCCAAGGCCTCATGTGCTGCAGCAAAGTGGCCATCTGGGTCTCCAACTTTTAGACTAGGGCCAGAGGTACTATAGTGGACCCTAAAAAGAGCGTGGCTCGGGATGAGCTCACAGCTTGACTAGTAGCAGTAAATGGGGGAACCTGTGCATCCATAGTAGTGGGAGGTATGACAGTCTTATCAACCTGGATCTTCTCCACATCATCAGCAAGATCAGCGCCCAAGGGAGGTAGGTCAACCTGTGGATCTCTCCGTGGTGCACCAAAGTTCACATCCTCTCTAATGAGGCTAATGTCCTCAGTCTTGGTGGCCTCTATCAAACTATCACAATGCCAAATAGGCACCCTAACAGTCCTGCACAGATGAAATATGAGACAAGGAAAAGGCAAAGTGGTGTTGGTCTTGAAGGCCCTCTCATGAATCAACACGATCAAAAGTTGGGAGAAGTCAATCTCCAGTCCTTCCACAAGTGTTGCCAACATCAAAGCCCTATCCTAAGCAACCACGTTGTCCGCCTGAGTAGAGGACAGTCTGGTACGCACAATGGTCCAAAAGAACTTCGCAGAGAAGCTCAGAGTAGCCTTTCTGATAGGCAAAGTCATATTGCGAACCCACTCGGTACGCTTCCACTCATCTGCAATGTGATGGGCTATCCAACAGAGTAAACTATCTCTTTTCTCAGCATCCCTTTAAAATGCCCCACTCTAAACCACTCCCATCCTGTAGTCATACTCCACGGTATTGATCGTCAAAGTATGGTCGGGGCCATAAATGAACCTGTGGATAGTGGTCTCGGAGATATCAACGAAAATGTTCCGCACCAAGGTCGCCTGAAGTGAGGGCTGAGCTATTGGCTTAGCCCATTTAGAGATAGAGTTAGGGACAGTGGCGGCGTAGGAAGCATAGAACTCTCGGGCCATCTCCTCACTAAATTTCCCCAGACTCTGTGCCATCCATTCACATTTGTATCTCTTGAATAGCTCCTTAATAGTGGGCACGGTGTGGAGGCTACCTGTAAGAACCCGGTGCTCCTCAGTAATTGTCTGGGTCTGCCTCTGATGCTCGTTCTTGTTCTTACCATCATAGTATATCTGGTAATGGCCTTTGATACACCATCTATTTGGCTCGGTGGTAAGCATAATGGGGTACATAGGTATGCCCAACGGGTCATGAGCCTCTCCAGAGCTAGTGGCATCAGAAGCGGAGGATGGTGTTAAACTAGAACTAGAGACGGGTTGCGACCCCTCAACATGTTGGACCCCCTCTTCAGACTGGGGGGAAACTACGGGGGTGGTGGAGGAGGGATGCTCTTCATCAGAAACAACTGCCTACCTGATTCGATGCCTAATGGTCACAAGGTTGTGGGGGTGCTCTCCTTTGGATTGGTGTGTACTCTTCCTCGCTGGAATCCTGAATAACCCAACGTGAAGGAGCAATAGACTTGGATTTTCCCTCTCTAGAGTAAACAGGTGCCTCATTTGGAGCCATTTTACCTGTGGAAGACTGGTTAGTACTAAAACAAGTCAAAAAGAACTACGGAATATTTTTAGAACACCCTTAGGACCTAGACTAATATAAAAAAAATTCACAGACAGTAGCAGGCTTTGTGACCCATGGTGGGTACCTATGGTCCGTCGATGGACTAATGGCTCGTGGGTCACCTCTGTAGGTCAGAAGGTGCATTTTTGGGTCTTTGAAGTCAAAACCACAGATGTGCAGAATGGTCCATCGATGGAATTGACCGTAGTCCATACCGTGGTTCACCACTTAGGCAAATTTGTTGTACATGCAGTCGACGGACCACGACCTATGATCCGTAGGTGGACGTTTGGTCCGTCATTGCGGCCGTGTTCCAGGACTGTGCCAAACATTTGATTCCAAACTTTCATACAACACACAAGCAATACTTACTTCGAGTCTAAACATGCATTTCAATAAGTAATGTGGTAGTTCATCATTGTTAGGGTTTGGATTATGTAACATTCCATTATCAATACAAAAACTACGAAGCCTTAAGTTAAAAACTTCCAACTAGACATTGAATCCTCTTTGTTTGGTTAATTTTAAAAACACACTCCAATTACCATCTTTCGAAGGGAAGTTTTAAGACTAGTTCATGCTAAATTATCATGCTAATTCGTACCCAAGGTCAAGTACCACTTAGTTGATTTCAATTTAAACAATGAACATAAATCAAAGTTATGGTGAGACCGATTACCTTACAAGAAAAGTGAAGTGGAGGAGTATGTTGATTAAGACTTCTTCTTTTAACTCTTACAAACTTGAAACCAAACCCGGACTGTAGATGCTTGGTGGAAATGGGAGATTTGGGGGGAAAATGGAGAATATGGGAGATATGAATGAATAATAATGGAATGAGAGATTTATATGGGTTTGATTGGGAAGATCAATGGGTGAATTGGGGTTGATTAAACGGTTTATAAAGGTTGGGGGGAAATGAGTGAAGTGGGGGGTGTATTTGAATGGAGGGATTTTATTTAAATGGTGTCCGGGTCCGGTCGACAATAGCCCTAACTTAGACCCACGAAACCCCATTGACGGTCCGTCGATGGGTTCCGTGGTCCATTATAACACTTCAAAAAAATTAGATAACTTACCTGGGATCTACGGATGCCATCCACGGTCCGTGGATGGACCAACAAACTGTCGATGGGACCCGTAGATCACTGCATCAGCTTTTCTGTAGATTTTGCCTCTTCGTCCCTGCATACGTAGCAAACCTTAGGACTTTCTTTTCACATTTTCATGACACTTTTTTAGACACGGACCCTATTCTATCTATATTTAGCCAACACAAAAAATAAGTGTTAATAAACTACTATCTAGAAAACTACAAATATTAAGAAAAACTCCTATATCGAAAAAAACCTCCTATAGTTGGCTAGATTGTACATCTTGGGTTTCCTCCCAAGCACCGCTTGATTTAACGTCGCGGTACGATGCAGACACCTTAATTACTAAGACTTCATCAAGATACCAAGCCTCTATCACTTCATTTCTACTTTCAGATTTCCCCAAGTAAATTTTTATCCTTGGTCCATTCACCTTGAACTTCATTCCTTCCTTGTTCTCGAGCTCAACCTCTCCATGTGGAAATACTTGAGTTACTCTGAATGGCCCGGTCCACTTGGACTTGAGCTTGCCAGGGAACACGCACACCCTTGAGTTAAATAAGAGCACCAGATCACCAGCAACAAATTCACGCTTTTTGATCTTTAGATCATGGTACTTCTTCATCTTCTCTTTATACAAGGCTGAACTTTCATATGCTTTAAGGAAAAACTTATCAAGCTCATTCATGTCATTCAGTCTTTGACTCGATGCAGCGCCCAAATCCAAATTCAACTTCTTCAGCGCCCACATTGCTTTATGCTCTATCTCTATAGGCAAATGTCAAGATTTCCCATATACAAGTTGGTAGGGGGACATACCTATGGGGCTTTGAATGCAGTGCGATAATCCCATAGAGCATCATCAAGCTTTCTCGACCAGTCAGTTCTGTTTGCATTTACGGTCTTTGCAATAATTTGCTTTATCTCGCGATTCAACACTTCAACTTGCCCACTTGACTTCGGATAATATGGGGTTGCTACGTTGTGACGAACACCATACTGCTCAAGCAACACCTTAAATAGCTTATTACAAATGTGAGAACCTCCATCGCTTATGATTGCCCTTGGTGTACCAAACCTGGAGAAGATATTCTTTTTCAGGAATGCGGTGACACTCTTTCCCTCATTGTTTGAAAGCACGACTGCCTCCACCAATTTCGATACATAGTCAACCGCAACTAGAATATACTTCATCCCATTCGAACTCACAAAAGGACCCATGAAATCAAGACCCCAAACAGCAAAAAGCTCAATCACTATTATTGGGTTCATGAGTAGTTCTTGCCTTTTCGAAATGCTTCCTTCGCATTGGCAACGATCACAAGACTTGGAAAAATCATGAGCATCTTGGTGGATGGTACGCCAGTAATACCCACTGCAAAATTTTATGGGTAGTTCGGATGCCACTATGGTGCCCACCAACAGGTGATGAATGACACACCTCTAGTATACTCATCATCTCAACCTCGGGCACACATCGACGAATAATCCCATCAACACAAACACGAAACAAGTAAGGCTCATCTCAAAAGAATTTCTTCATATCAGACATGAATTTTTTTCTTTAGTGGAATGACAAATCTGATGGAACCCAACCACTTGCCAAGTAGTTAGCAAAATCTGCGAACCAAGGGATGAGATCATAAGAAGCAACCAATACTTGTTCATCAAGGAACACATCATTAATCTCAACTCCATCCTCAAACTTGACCATAGAGTCTTCCTCTAATCTGGACAAATGATCAACAACTTGATTTTTTGTTCCCTTTCTATCCTTTACCTCAAAATCAAACTCTTGCAACAAAAGCACCCATCTAATCAACCTTGGTTTTGCATCCTTTTTAGCCATCAGATACCTCAATGCAGAATGGTCAGTATGCACTATGACCTTAGTACCAAGCAAGTAGGACCTAAATTTTTTGAATGCGAAAAACACAGCAAGGAGTTCTTGTTCAGTCACAGTATAGTTCTTTTGAGCCACATTCAGAGCTTTGCTAGTATAGTAAATCGGATGAAGAATCTTCTCTCGCTCTGTCCTAAAACTACACCAAGCGCCACCCCACTCGCATCACATATCACTTCAAACGGTTGTCCCCAATCTGGTTAAATAATGATAGATATCGAAGACAACTTTTCTTTCAACTCTCCAAATGCTCTCAAATAAGCAGCATCAAAATCAAACTTATGCTCCTTTTCTAGTAACTTGCACAATGGGTGTGAAATTTTTGAGAAATCTTTTATGAACCTCTGGTAGAAACCTGCATGCCCAAGAAATCTCCAAACACCTTTTACAGAGATGAGTGGTGGAAGCTTTTCTATTACCTAAACTTTGGCTCTATCAACCTCAATACCTTTATGCGAAATCCAATGACCAGAACTATACCCTCTTATACCATGAAGTGACATTTTTCCCAATTGAGCACAATATTGCACTCTTCACATCATTTTAGTACCTCGGCCAGTTGCATCAAACAACCATCAAATGAGTCACCTACCATAGAGAAATCATCCATAAATACCTCAATCGTGTCCTCTACCATATCTGAAAAAATTGACATCATACACCTCTGGAAGGTCACTGGAGCATTACACAACCCGAATGGCATCTTTTTGAAGGTGAAAGTCTCATAAGAACAAGTGAAGGTGGTTTTCTCTTGTTCTTCTGGAGCTATGGAGATTTGATTGTACCCCGAATACCCATCTAGAAAACAATACCAACCCTTACCAGCGAGACGATCTAGCATCTGATCCATGAAAGGCATTGGGAAGTGATCTTTTTCAGTCCATGCATTTAACTTGCGATAGGCCATACACACTCTCTATCCAGTCACCGACCTCATTGGAACAAGCTCATTTTTAGCATTGGGAGTGACTGGCCTCATTAGAACAAGCTCATTTTTAGCATTGGGAACTACAGTGATTCCTGCTTTCTTTGGCACACACTGGACTAGGCAAACCCAACTACTATCAGCAATCGGATATATAACTCAACATCTAATAATTTAATGATCTCCTTTTTCCCAACCTCTTGCATAGGGGGATTTAGTCTCCTTTGATGCTCAATACTTGGCTTATTGTCCGTCATGAGTTGGTTTTGTGAGAACAAATGTCTGGCGGTATCCCAATAATGTTCGCAATAGTCCACTATAACCCTCTTAAACCTCTTCAGTACAGATACCAAGGACTCTATTTGCTCTTCGCTCAAATCAGCAATAATGATTACTGGTAAAGTGCTATCTTTCCCCAAGAATACTACCCCAAGTGGGATGGTAGAGCCTTGAGTTCCAGTTTTAGAGGCTCATCTACAGACGGTTTTGCCAGTGGGGAGTTTCAATTCTTTATATCTAACTCCAATCTTTTTGGTTTGGAACGGAATTCGAACCTATCATGTGCATCAACTAGCTCATCATACTCATCAATAACATCACTGTCAAAATTCATCATCACCACTGCTAGCGCATCAACACCTAACCTTTCCTCAATGGATACCTCAGATTCTTGCCCCGCAACGTGATTCACCACAGATACTGATTTAAGATCACTTTCATGTTTCATAGTCCTACAGATGTTAAAAGTTACCTCCTCATTGTTTAATCAGAACTTCATCTGCCCTCTCTCCATATCAACCAACACACGACCAGTAGTAAGAAATGGTCTCCCTAAGATGATGGGAATCAACCTCATAGTCTAAGATCACAATGTCCGTCGGAAAGATGAATGACTCTACTTTCACAAGGAAATCTTGAAACACTCCAATGGGCCTCTTCACAGTTCTATCAGCCATAAGTAAACGCATCACATTCGGTTTTGGAGCTCTTAAACCCAACTTCTTATAAATTGGCAATGACATCAAATTAATGCTATCACTCAAATCACTTAAGGCCTTCGCAAAATGCAACATACCGATGGTTCAAAGAAAGATGAAAGCTCCAAGATCCTCTTTCTTTTGCACAAGTGACCTAGTAGAAATAGCACTACAATGTTGCAACCTCCCATACTTCTCAAAACTGACAGCCCTTTTTTTGGTCACCAAGTCCTTCATTAATTTTGCATACCCAGGCATTTGCTCCAAAGCTTCTATCAACGGAGCATTAATGGAAAGTTGTTTCAACATTGCTATAAACTTGCGGTATTTTCCTTCTTTAGTCTTTTCACCAACCTCTGTGGAAAGGGAGGTGGAGCTCTAGGCATGGGAACGGTGTTTTGGGTTACCTCTGTTTCCTTCTCTGTGTCAATTTTTGGATCTTCAATAACCTCAATCTCATCCTCATCCTTTTCTATCACTGGTTCAACCTCAAATGACATGGGGGGTCAATGGTCTGCTTTCCTCTGTGAATAGTGACTGTCATATAATGCACATCATTTTTTGGATTCTGGATGGTGTTGCTAGGAAGTGTGCCAGGCTGACGTGGGTTCACAGTGGTGGACAATTGATTAAACTGCTGCTCAAGTTGCTTGATTGACACTGCATGGGCATCAACTTTTTGACCGATTCCAGATAGGTCATTTCGCATCTCTTTTACATTCTAGTCAATTGCATCAAACCTCTTTATCATCTTTTGCATCATATCCTCAATGCGAGTCATACTAGTACCAGCCTCTCTATTACCATGGGGAACGTAGGGTCCAACCTTACATTTCTATTGCCATAGTTGTTCCAGTTATAATTGTTATCACGATTGTAGTTCCCATCCCAGACATAGTTTCCTTCACGGTTGTAGTTGCCATAGTTCCAACCTTGGTTTCCTTGACATTGGCGCTAATTATCTGAGTTGGAACCTTGGGTGTTGGTTCGAAAACCCCAGTCTGATCAGTTACAAAATGAGCATCCTCCTCATAGTAATATTCCTTAACTGGCGGTGGTGGAGTTCTAGTAAGATAATTTACCGCATTCACCTTTCATGTATTTCCACTCACATGCATCAATACGAAGCCCAGTTCTTTCCTCATTTGAGCCATCTCTTCACGAATGTCATCACTAACTTGATTTGGTGCAGTTTGGACCGCAAACGTCCTCCTACCAGTATTTGCCTCTCTAGTGCTCCATGCTTTATTGTTTTGGGAAATCCTCTCAAGTTTTTCAACGATCTCCACGAAAGTACACTCACAATATGATCCTCCAGCAATAGTATCTAACACAGCCCGACCATTGTCATCTTGTCCTCTATACAAGTACTACTTTAGTGACTCATCATCTATGTGGTGATTTGGAATACTCATGAATCCAGTTGTAACACCTCAGAAAATGGTAGGTTAAGCTAGAGCCTAACGTAAGGATGAAAAACTATAAAATGACTCCCTATAGATTAGTAGACCATCTAAACTTGACATTGGGATTTTAGGAGTCAAGGCCTAAGGGACAAATGCCAAGCAAAAGGGGCAAGCCAAGGCCAAAGGCCAAGGTTGCCCCAAACTTGAGCACACTATCCCAAGCTCCATGGACACCACCATGGCTCATGGTCTTGACCACGGCTCATGGGAGGCCTCGTGGAGTGGCCATGGCTAAGGGAGAGAAGCCAACCGAAACCTTAGCCACTGCCTTAAACTTCACGAAAGGGACCACAACTCGTGGAGCCCTTCGTGAAGGAGGCTTAGGAATGGGGGATTGGGGGCATGAGGTAGCCTAGCTACTGCCTCACCCTTCACGATCAGGACCACGAGTAGTAGTCTACTTCATGGCTCGTGAAGGTGCTCGTGAGGATGCCTTAGGCTCCTTCGCCTTGAGCTCCAAAGACATGACTACTGCCCCACCTTCACGAGGGGGACCACGGGTCGTGGTCCTCACCACGGCTCGTGAAGGTGGCTCATGACACATGGGCGTGGACTTTAAGTAGAGGTTAGTTAAGTCAATTCCTATTTTAGTCGAACTTAAGAGAGGTCATTTTGGGCATTTTTGGGGGTAATATATAAGTTGTTATAAGTCCAAATTCACTCAAAATAAGTCATTACACTCAAACACCCAATTGAAATAAAGAACTCCCTCTTCTATCAATATTTCTCTCTCTAAACACAAGGAAGAAGAAATGAGCCATTGAAGCTAGGGTTTGTGGATTCCAAAGGTTCTTCCCCAAATTTCTTAAAGTTTCTTAGTCAAGGTATGGATGCTTTTCATCCTTGGGTAGCTATCACCCAAGGAGCCCTTTCAAACTATGTTTTTAAGATTTCAAATCCCCCAAATCTAGGGTTTTCAATCTATAACATGGGTCTCCTTCTAGAATGTTTTCAATTGATTATTTATGGTTGATTATGGTTGGTTATGATGATTTATGGTTGGATTAATGGATTATTGATGTTTTATGATGAAAATCTCCCTTGTACCCATGATTTCCCATTCTTCTTAAATTGTGAACTATGTATGGCTTGATTGATGATGAGAACTTGACAATTGATTATATTTACTTTGATTAAGTTGTTGAATCATGATATCTCTCTATCTAATGTGCTAATTCTAGAAGTTAGGGTTGATCTTGATTCATAGCCTTGAAGGGAAATTTGTTAGGCTTTATACATGTTAATGAGGTTTGTATATGAACATGTGATTCACTTAGATAGTGATGATCCTATGACTATTGTGTAATTGTGGTATTGAAGCAAGATCCTTCTTCCCTATACCCTTACACTTTATTATGTATGAAGTATGTATGTATGTTATGATAAGCTTGTTGTGTTTATTGAAAGGCTATTCTCATAAAACACTATGAATGTTATGTGAAATGTTTCCTCATATGTTGATGATTCTAAGGTTGGAAGGACATTCTCACCTAATGAATCAATGAGCTATTATGATGTATGTTGGTTGAGTGCCTAGTTCATTCTCTTATGACCATGAACTTAAGTAAAGACTAATATGAATCCCAAAGGGAATTATGCTTGGCACCGAGTGGATATAAGTATGAGATGGGTTCCTTCACGCTAGTAGTTGGGTTCCCAATATGGTTATCTCATGAGATGGAAACCTCCACGTTAGTAGTTAGGGTTTCTAGAAGCAATCTCTTTATCCCATAACTATGTTCCCACATAGGTCTTTAGCTAGTGGATCCACCTAAAAGATAATATGTACGTTCTACCTTAGGCAAGTAGGACACCTCTTTTCGGTGTGGGGGTAAAACACCGGATTCCATGTCGCTCACATGGTCTATGTCGGTTAATGTTATTTTCCCTATATGATACGAATATGAACTATGATAAGAACTTGGACTTTAATTGTGACTTCTTAAGAGGTACTACTTAGTATGAGTGGGGGAATGGGACTTCACTTATGCATTGCACAAGTGGGCTTTAAGAGGGGTTATGGTGAGGTTCTCTTATGTTATGAAGGCTTATGGATTATGCATGTATGATATGTATGAATGTTAAGGTTGACTTTACTTGTTACAAGTTATGAATATGAATAACTCCTTACTTATGTATGTTGGTTATGGATGAGGCAAAAGTAAGATATGTATGTTGTTTGACTTAAATGTGATACTTAGCATTTGGTAGGGTTATGGAATCTTACCTTAGCATTGCACTAGTATGGATTTGGGTTGCTTATATGTTTGTTTGACTTATGTTTCTTCATAAATGTGCATAATCGCTTTTAAACTTGATAATGGCATGATTTCAACTAAATCTCCTTTTTATTCATGTTTTAAGGATTTTTTGTTCATGGCTTCCATACTTAGTACATTATTTGTGCTAACCCATATTTTCTACATTTACTATGAGTGTAGGTTCCGGTCGTTCAGACACACTTCTTCTTTCAAGTGAAGCTTGGGTTGACTATTCCCTAGGCTTGGTGAGTCCTCAAGATTAGAGGACAAGACATTATCCATTTTAGCTTCTATTGTACTTTCTATGTTTGAGACTTTATTAATGTAAAGGGCATTTGACCCTATTTGTATTCTCCATTGTACTAGATGGTGATTTAGACAAGGTCTAGACTCTTATTTTCGTTTATGAAAAAGAAGTTAACTTCGATTGTAAAAGTTTTAAATTTTCCGCATCATTTCTATGACTTTATGTGTATGATTGTGCTAAGGGCTTGTATGAGACCCCTTTGGGGTCAAGTACGCCATGTTATGTCTAGGGGGTACCCCTGGGTTGTGACAAACTTGGTAATCAGAGCACAAGGTTTAGAATGATTCTAGGATGATGTCTCATGAACCACGTCTAGTAGAGTCTTGTTCATGAGTGTGAAGCGCGTCACACTTATGAATGAGAGGCTATAAGATGTTTAGGAATTTTCTCTTCTTTCATTACTTGTTAGTCGTGCCTTAGAGTTTTAACTCTATGAAGTCCTTTACCTAAACCTTTTCTTGTGCATATAGGATATGACTACAAGAAGGGCGACCGCAAGAAGGATGGTAGAGGAGATTGTGAAAGAGGGAGTTCCTCCCCAAGGTCCTCAAGGGCGTCAAGTTCCTCAAGCTCCTAATGATAATGGGGTTATGTCAAATGTGGAAATAAGGACGGCTCTCCAAACATTGACTCATGCATTAACAACTCAATTCACTAAGGATGCTAGAGTTCAAGGGAACCCCAATGTAAGTACAACTGCTTCAAAGATAAGGGATTTCACAAGAATGAATCCCCCTATGTTTTATGGCTCCAAAGTGGATGAAGACCCACAAGGGTTTATTGATGAAGTGTTTAAGGTGCTTGATGTGATGAGATTGTCTCCACAAGAGAAGGCGGAACTAGCCGCCTACTAATTGAAGGACATGGCTCAAGTTTGGTATGATCAATGGAAGGATGAGAGACCCGTAAGAGCGGGCTCGGTAGATTGGGGATTGTTGAATCGGCTTTCTTTGATAGGTTTTTCCCCCTAGAATTGAGGGAACGAAAGATGCAAGAATTCATCAACCTTCACCAAGGAGGTATGACTGTGAAAGAGTATAGCCTTAAGCTCACCCAATTGTCTAAATATGCTCCAACCTTAGTGGCAGACTCTAGGGCCAAGATGAACAATTTTTTTATGGGGATATCCGACTTGGTAGTCAATGAATGTCGTTCGGCAATGCTCATCCCAAGTATAAATATTTCACATCTTATGGTTCATGACGAACAAATTGAGGAACAAAAGCTCAAGCAAGTGAATAGAGAAGTGAAGAGGGCAAGGACCGATGATAGGAATTCTTCCAAGGGTAAATTTGAGGTTCAAGGTAAACCAAGGTTTAAGAGAAGGTTTTCCAACCAAGTCTCTTCTAGTGCTCCAAAGGTTAACAAATATAGGGTGCCTAACCCTAAGTCACAAGGAGGTAATAATGGTAGCTCTTATGTTGAAGGACCAAGTTGTGCAAAGTGCGGCAAAAAGCATGATGTCAAGTGCTTAGTTGGCACGGATGGTTGCTTTAGTTGTGGGAAGAGAGGTCATATGAAGAGAGATTGTACCATGCTAGGGCTAAAGGAAGAGAGGTCAAGAAAGTCCCTCTTCGTGGTTCAAATTATGATGCTCCCAAGAAGAACCGCGTCTATGCTCTTCAATCCCGAGGTGACCAAGAAATCTCCTCAAAAGTAGTAACGGGTATGTTGCAAGTCTTTTCCATTGATGTTTATGCATTATTAGACCCCGGTGCCACTTTATCATTTGTTACTCCTTTTGTGTCTATGAAATTTGAAGTGCTCCCCGAAGTGTAACTAGAACCTTTTTCGGTGTCTACCCCGGTTGGTGACTTGGTAGTGGTAAAAAGAGTCTATAGGAGTGGTCCTATTTCTTTTTTGTCATAGAGTCGCTTTGGTTGATTTGGTAGAATTAGACAAGCTTGATTTTGATGTAATTTTTGGCATGGATTGGTTGCATACATGTTATGCTTCAATAGATTGTAGGACTCGGGTGGTCAAATTTGAATTTCCAAAAGATCCAATTTTAGAGTGGAAAGGGGGAAATTCTATTCCTAGAGGTTAATTTGTTTCATGTCTAAAATCTAGGAAAATGATCTCCAAAGGGTGCATGTATCCTACTGTTAGGGTTATGGATGTTGAGTCCAAGGTCCCTTCTTTAGATTCGGTCCCCGTGGTGAGCGAGTTTCCAAAAGTCTTTCCCGATGACTTGCCCGACAATCCTCCCAAACGGAAAATAGACCTTGGCATTGATATTTTTCCGGATACACAACCCATATCCATCCTTCCCTATATAATGGCTCCGGCTGAATTGAAAAACTTAAAGGAGAAACTCAAGGACTTGTTAGACAAGGGCTTTATTCAACCAAGCATCTCCCCATGGGGTGCTCCGGTATTGTTCGTAAAGAAGAAATATGGGTCCCTTAGGATGTGTATAGACTACCGCCAATTGAACAAGGTCACTATAAAGAATAAGTATCCTCTTCCTAGGATTGATGATTTGTTTCATCAACTCCAAGGGGCTAACTATTTCTCCAAAATAGATCTTCGTTCTGGATATCATCAACTAAGGGTAAGAGGGGTTGACATTCCTAAGACGGCCTTTATGACCCAGTACGGTCACTACGAATTTGTGGCTATGTCTTTTGGGTTGACCAATCCCCCGGCGACATTCATGGACCTAATAAATAGGGTATTTAGGCAATATCTTGATTCACTTAGGATCATTTTCATTGATGATATTTTGATCTATTCGAGAAGTGAGGGTGAACATATGGATCATTTGAGAATTGTATTGCAAGTGCTTAAAGACAACCAATTGTATGCAAAGTTTAGCAAGTGTGAGTTTTGATTAAGGTCGGTTGCCTTCCTTGGTCATATAGTGTCGAGCAAGGGTATTGAGTAGATCCTAAGAAGACGGAAGCGGTCAAAGGTTGGCCTAAACCTCTAACTCTTACCGATATTAGAAGTTTTTTGAGTTTGGCCGGTTACTATAAGAGGTTTGTTGAGGGTTTATCCTCCATTGCTTCTCTGTTGACGACCTTGACTCAATAGAAAGCTAAATTTGTGTGGTCGGAGGCTTGTGAGAAAAGCTTCCAAAATTTGAAAGATAAGCTTACTTCCGCTCTGGTGTTGACCTTAACGGAGGGTACCGAGGGGTTTGTGGTATATTGTGACGCTTCTCGAGTGGGTTAGGGATGTGTCCTTATGCAACATGGTAAAGTGATTGCCTATGCTTCGAGGCAACTCAAGGTACATGAAAAGAATTATCCAACTCATGATCTCAAATTAGCGGCGGTAGTGTTTGCTTTGAAAATATGGAGACATTACATTTATGGGGTCCATGTATATGTCTTCACCGATCACAAGAGTCTTCAATATGTGTTTAGCCAAAAAAACTTGAATCTCTGACAAAGAAGGTGGTTAGAACTTTTGAAGGATTATGACATAAGTGTCCTTTATCACCCCAGCAAAGCTAATGCAGTTGCAGATGCCCTAAGTAGATTGTACATGGGTAGTGTGGCTCATGTAGAAGATGAGAAGAAGGAATTGGTTCGTGATGTGCATAGGTTGGCCCGGTTAGGTGTCCAACTAGTGGATTCC
Source organism: Solanum piurae (assembly GCA_029582685.1). NCBI lineage: Eukaryota > Viridiplantae > Streptophyta > Magnoliopsida > Solanales > Solanaceae > Solanum > Solanum piurae. The sequence goes on from JAJOOO010003214.1 coordinate 21,166, forward strand.
ACCAAGGGTTGAGTTATGGTCCATCATAGTTCCGAATTGTCCTTTGTGGTTGATATGAAGTCTAAACAAGGCCTTGATCCCATATTAATAGAGTAGAAAGAATCGGTACTCAACAAGTCCGTTGAGGCTTTCTCCCAAGGGGGAGATGGGGTGCTTAGGTACCAAGGTAGATTATGTGTTCCGGATGTTGATGGCTTAAGAGAGCAAATTTTAGAAGAGGCTCATGGTTTGCGGTATTCTATTCATTTGGGAGCCACCAAAATGTACCGTGACCTATGGGAAGTCTATTGGTGGAATGGTATGAAGAAGTATATAGCGGATTTTGTGGCCAAATGTATGAATTGTCAACAAGTTAAGGCCGAGCACCAAAGGCCCGGAGGGTTGTTCCAAGATATAGATATTCCCACTTGGAAGTGGGAGGATGTGAATATGGATTTTATTGTGGGGTTGCCTCGTACTCGAAGGCAACATGATTCTATTTGGGTCATTGTTGATAGAATGACAAAGTCCGCCCACTTTATTCCCATCAAGACTTCATTTTCGGCGGAAGACTATGCCAAGTTGTACATCAATGAGATAGTGAAGTTTTATGTGGTCCTCTCATCTATCATTTCAGATCGGAGTTTTCAATTTACTTCACACTTTTGGAAGGCATTCCAAAAAGGGCTTGGTACCAATGTCAAACTTAGAACAACTTTCCACCCTCAAACGGATGGTCAAGCGGAATGCACCATTCAAACCTTAGAGGACATGTTGAGGGCATGTGTGATAGATTTCAAGGATAGTTGGGATGACCATCTCCCACTGATAGAGTTTGCCTACAATAATAGTTACCACTCAAGCATTGCCATGGCTCCGTTTGAAGCACTATATGGTAGGCGGTGTATATCTCCGGTTGGTTTGTTTGAAGTAGGTGAATTTTCTCTAATTAACACACATGAATGATGATGATGGAATGTGAAGGGTTTTCTTCTATGAATTGTATATCTTGAATTGGTAGGCTTATGCATCCTATTCTTGTATAAATGAATGTAAAAGGTGATTGTGATATCTTGAATTGGTAGTCTTAGGCATCCTTTCTTGTATAATGAATGTATCTTCAGTTAGTGTCTTAATGTGTTGAATTGGTAGACCTAATGTTGGAAGCCTTTCATGAATGAATGATGAAGTATTCTAGGCTAAACTTTGGATCAGTAGACCTAATGGTGGTGGCCTTTCATGAGGAGTCTAGGAACTAATGAAATGTTAAAACGTTGAAGCGATAGACCTAATGTTGGTGGCCCTTTCATGTGTGAAATGATGAACCTTGTATCGGTAGACCTAATGTTGGTGGCCCTTCTCGAAAAGTCAATGAGCTATCCCTAATGTACCTTGAATTGGTAGACCTAATGGTGGTGGGCCTTTCTTGTGTAATGTACCTTGGAACGGTAGGCCTAATGTTGGTGGCCCTCTCAAGTACAACAGTGTAATATGAATGAACTACTCTATGGGAATGGAGGCTAAGCACCGAGTGGATATGGTAAGATGGTGACTCTCCCAATGTTAGGTTAGAGTCCAATAAACATCTTTCTTATCCCATAACTATGTGCCCACATAGGTAAAACACACTTAGTTCTACCTTAGGCAAGTGGAACACCTTCCTTCGGTGTAGGGTTACATGACACCGGATTCCATGAATTAGCTCTCACGGTCTATGTCGGTTAATGCTTATTCCCATCATGTGAGATGTGCATTATGGTTTCTTGACGAGTTCTATGAGGTGTGGGTGGTACTATGGGATGACATCCATGCATTGCACGAGTACGCTTTGAGAGGGTCATGGTGAGTTCTCTAAGTCTTAATGGCTAATGTATGAATGTGTCCTAAATGAAGCTAATGAAGAATGTTGACTCTTATATGCTTAAATGTAAAGATGCATGCTATACTTGGATTGTATCATGAGTTACTTCCTTGTCATGACTTATTGTATATGAATGTGCCTTGCTTATGGTGACTTCAAAAGAGTACTTAGTATGAGTAGTAGTATGGGATGCTACTTGCACATTGCACAAGTATGACTTAGGGTTGTCCTAGGTGATGGTCCTTATGTGATGATTTGACTTATGAAAGGTTTAGGTCTCTTATTTATGAGCATTGTGTGAAGATGGAAAGGTTGAATGGTAGGCTCACTTTTGGTGACCTTAAGGTGGTACTTTAGTGTGGATGGTGGTATGGGACGCTATCCATACATTGCACAAAGTATAGCTTGAGGATTACTTGAGGGGAAGGCTAAATGTGAAAGTAAAGGGTTATATGTTGATTATGTTCTAATGTGGTTAAATGACTTGTATGTTGGTTATGTTTGAATATTATGCCTCTTTATACTTATGTTCATGAAGTTTTATCAAAATGGCATACAAGCATGACTTTCAAAAAAATGTCCGTTTTAAGCATGTTTTTGCATGGCTATCATACTTAGTACTTAATTGTGCTAACCCATTCGTCTTCATGTTTTACTACAAGTGTAGGTTCCGACAAGTGAGTTACTTCTCTCTAGATCAAGGACTTGGATTTGAGATTCTCCAAAACTAAGTGGTATGTCCTCATAGACCGAGGACAAGTGTTTAGAAGTTTTATTTTCTTTCATGTAAAAGACTATTGTTAGACTTTTCTATTGTAAAGGGTCGTGTCCCTACTTATGTTTCAAATGTTGTTTTTAGATGGCCATGTTGATTCGTTGTGTTTTTAAAGAGTTTTAAATGAGTAATTTTGATTGTATGGTTTTAAATAAAGTTTTAATTCCGTACGATTTATATTATCGAATGCAATGAAATGCTATGAGGCTTGTATGAGACCCCTTCGGGGTTAAGTACGCCGTGTCGCATCTAGGGGCTAGCCTTGGGTCATGACACTTTCGAAGCCAACCCAGCAAACAACCCTCTTGCCGTAAGCATCTATATAAGATTGTTGGTCACCACAAATGTATGTCCCGGAGGTAGACGTGGGAAAACAATAAGCCCATCTGATCTAATCGCATCATAGTCAACCCTGTAGTGATGAGGAAACCTCGGTGCTGGCGGATTATGTACCCTTTCTGCATATCTGATTAGATTACCACCATGAGCTTGAGCGGGCACATTAACAACCTCTGGAGGCTGCAATATAACTCCATCTCTTAGACCCTCTCCGATTGGAATGTTGTGTACCCCTTGATTATTCATTTTCCTCAGAGTTCTTCTTAATTCAGGATTGTAGGGGGTCAAGGGTTCGCCTCGACTGTAACAACCCTAAAAATGAAGTAGGATAAAGTAGAGCCTCACACGGGTTTTATGCATTAATAACTTGTTAAAAGAATGAAGAATAGCCTTTTAAGTCAGTTTTAAAGAGTTTGGAAGTCAAACGTCAAGGGACGATCAAGACATTCGGAAACTAGTCTTTTACGTGTTGGTGTGTTCTAGTATGTTGTTCATGTTTTTATGTGTTGTTTGGAGTCTAAAATCAGTGGAGGTGAC
>JAJOOO010003215.1:0-24344 GCA_029582685.1 Solanum piurae
CATTATATTTTATGGAGCAACATGTGTTTGACATTGCAAAAGTAGTTTCTTGAACAACAACCAAGTCTCGTGTAGATGTTCACCTCCAATGTGCTTGATATTTTGGATTTGGGTTCTAATATTCATCATCTTCGAGGCGGAAAGAATCTCTCCATGAAAGCTTCATTCAACTCCATCCAAGAAGTGATAGAGTCATTTGGAAAATCTGCCAACCATCTTGTTGCTTCACCTATCAAAGAGAAGGGGAATAACCTCAACCTCACATACTCTTATGAGATATTTTTGAACACAAATGGTCCACCCACCTCCACAAAATTCTTAACGTATTCATGGGGATCTTCATGAGCTAAACGCCCAAACATTTCTCTTAGTTGGAGCAATTGTAGCATTGTTCCAGTTACAAGAAACAGAACCCTCCCGGCTGTGGGAGGTATCAAGATACCTCCCGTGGTTTGAATAATATTGACATGCATATCATTCAAATCACCCATGTTTTTGTTTTGACCGTAGTAACTATCATTATCACTACCATGGTCACTCATTATATTAGACCTGCAAATCAGCCAACAACAACACAAGACAACAATCTACTACAGCTAATCAAATTTCAAAACTAGTTTCTCAAATAGAATTCTCAGTCACCATTCCCCGGCAGTGACGCCTTTTTTATAACGCTCAAATGTACTCTTTAAAACAAATTAAAAGAGACAACGGTCATCGTCAATAATAATATCCAACCTAAAGTCGGGGTCGAATCTCAAAGAGAATGGTATATCGTAGAAAATTCTATCAAGAAATTTTGATTGTAGAGTCATTCATTTGTAGTAGTAAAAACAAGTGGGTGGATAATTACCCCAATTTAATAAAAGATTTTGGTTATCAATGGTCACAATTAAGCTAGGATTTCGGAAAATGAAAGAAGTCAAGCAATCTAGGGGTGTGGGGATTTGAAATCAATGTGACATAGGGGTAATTGTGTTTCTCTATAGTGATGAACTTTCCTGAATAAGCTAGGTCATTTTCAATGATGTTAATCTTCTTTCGATATCATAGCATCCGTGCATAAAGTCTTCTTTCAGTTATATGCTATACTAAACAACTCAATACCTTACTCTATTCTCTCTTTCAATGCATAAATATGGAAAATAGATCCAACCCAAACCACTATTTTCTAGAAAGTTACAAACATCAAACATAAATTTCTAGTATCATACTAATTATCCAGTCCAACCAATCTTTTTTTATCATCGACGAAACATCAGAAGTAGGATTTAAGTTTGTAACCTTAACCCATAATTTAACTAATGCTAATTAGTCCAAATTCATGTATGAACAATAGCAAAATGGAGCATAAAAAAATACCCACTACATTAAATAAACACCCAACCCTATAATTTCACCCGTAGATCTTGGGGTTTTAGCCACCCATCACAAAAAATTAAGAAATTACAAACAAACCCACTTTGAATTAAACTTCAATTCGTCAGTTTAAAGAATAAAAGTCAAAAACCCCAAAAACTAGAAAGTTTTCTTTAGAAGGTAAATTGTTTTCCTCTACAAAATAATCAGAACTTTCTCACCAATTTTGAACCCTTTTTCTCTCTCCTTTGGAATATTTATAGCTTTCCAAAATTTGGCCCGAAACTCAATAAGCTACTGATTAAGTGACATTAGTTTGGCTCGCCGATCACACTAGGTGAATATCCATTTTCTCTCAAGCTCACCTTTTGTTGTGCTCTAGGATATACGTGTTTGAACCTGAGTCAGCGAGCTCGTTTGAGTCTGCCTTTCACATTTGGCGTATCTTCGAGTACCACCTTAGTTCATCTTTCGAGCCTTAAATTTTTTCTGCTTGTACTATCCACTTCAGTGATGGTAAACCTAATCACCCTTTCTCATTCGGCGAGTCACCTATCTGTTTCGAGTTTGCCGACGTGCTTCAATAAATACAAGTGTTGTGCACTGTTACTTTGGGTGAGGTGATGCTCACTAGGCAATCAACGTTTCTTGTTTGGTGATCATCGATGTATAGTTTGTACTTCTTTTTACATTTTAGGCCATTCTTTCAAACATTCATCCTTGCCTTGCCCTTAAGCTTTCATAGTTGTAAATCGTCAAAATATCCATAGAATAGGACATAATAAGGAATTTATGACACTTAATGTTGAGACAAATAGTCCTTAAATTAGTGCAAATCTACCACTACAAGTCACCGAGTTGGTAATGACCTCGACATTTTCCCCCATTTCTACCTGGTTGCCTACTGCCAATTTCGGCGAGTTCTTCAAAGCTCTCTAAACGTGTTCAATGAATCATAGACCTATTTTTCAAGCACCAAGACAATATTTTGATGATTTTTCTTTTTTATGACTTTTCAACCAACCCTTCACTCGATCTATGATATGGGTTGTTGTGCAATGTATATTATGGCCAGACCAAAGGTACTTGTTACTACGAGGACCTCTCTTCCTGATTCTCCTCATCCAAGTTCCAAGAAACATAGTGGTTGGTTATATCTGAGCCTAATGAAAAACAGCAAGTTGTTTCACGCACTTCTACTTTTGTGAGAAATAGACAACAATCGATTCCAAAGACAGTGGTAAGCGAACTTAGTTTGATGAATTTAAGCCATCCTCTTCCAAATCCAAGGAAGAACCTCTTAGCTACTCCTGGACTAATGAGGAAAATGAGAATAAAGTTGCAAGTGTGTCACGACTCAAAAATGGAATGACGACACTTGTCTTTTCCTATGAAGACAAGTCAACCTTAGCCCAACGAAAATGAAAGAAATGCGGAAATATAAAGCAAGAACAAGACAACGGCGGAAAACTTATTCATTCTAAACAATACTTCAAAACCTAGTTGTCATGTGTAAATGTCACTAATGAAAATACAGAATTTGAAAGATAAATACAAGTCTGACTCTTTGTTTTTCAATTAGAACAAAGCTTAAGAAAAGAAAAAGAGGATCTGTCAGGATAACAAATAGTTACCTCTAACATCCTTAGACAAGGCTCGACTGTTAGGAGAAGAAGAAGATCACACCAGTGTAGAATCAAAGGTTGAGTACAAACAACATCGTATCCATCAAGTATCCTTCTAAACAAACAACTAGCTAGGAAAACCAATACCCCTTACACTCCAACTGAACCTCCTAAAACTAAAACCTGCACAGAAATCAGTTGAACCTAGCAATTCTACAATACACAATTCACAAGGTCCAATATTCACAGTTCAATCTTCACAATTCAAAAATCAAGCAAATGAAATAAGTCAATCACAATATCAAATAGATCAATCACATGAACAAGTATATCAATCTCAAGTATCAGTAAAGTGACACATAAGTATCAAATGAATCATGTCACCATAATCAATCTGTTGATGGAACCATTTCCCATCGGCACAATATAACTAGCTAGAACCATTTTCCATCGACTTTATATCAAATCACTAGCTGAAATAATTTCACATCGGCTTTATAAACACTTTCTAGAAATGACCTCGGCATCACAACACTCGCTGCAAAGACCTCGGCATCATAGCACTCACTGGAAAAGACCTTGACATCATAATTTATCACATGTGTTGACATCCTTTGAGAGGGCGCAACGTTGCGGCGACTCACCAAAGAAATAGTAATTCAATTTTATAAGAGTAAAAGAATTTTAAAAGATAAAGGGGTAAAAGGGAGTGGCCACCTAATTTTTAGGAAAACTAGGAAACTAATTAACAAATTAACTTAAAATAAATGTCTTTGAAACCAATAGATTCTAGGTAAGGGGTTCAACTTATTTCGAAGGGAATGTATTAGGCATCCTTCGAAATCCACAATTGTGGGTCCCGACTGAATTTATTTTTTTCAAATTGAGGAGTAGATAAAAACAATATAAAGTAAAATAAACATGCAATATACACAAGTAATAAAATAAAAAAATAATACAGGAATCGGCCTAAAATTAGCCTAACGTCAATATATACAAAATAATGAATGAAAAATATAATTCTAGCTTCATTCGAATAGCTTCAATGGGAAGCAACTCCGTTTACCTGTAAAGATACTTAGTAGAAATGTTAGTAATAAATAAATATGAATAAATCAAATAATAACTTAAAGATAAAAATCCATCTTATTAACACGGAAGGCCTTGAAAATCGATGGTAATTTCTTCATCGGCCAATTTTAACAAGTAAATAATATAAACTTAACTAAATCTTCGTCTTTTCAAATGGAGAGGCCTCGAAAATCGACAGAGAGATTTTTTCATTGGAAAATTCTAACATACAATTTAAACAAGACTGATAATAAAGTTGAAACACAAAAACATAAAATAACAAGTTTAACTTTAATTGAACAGTAGAAAAATTGTCAACATATAACAATAATCAGTTTAACATCAACGTAAATAAAGGTAATATAATTCATTCCTGAGTACAAATTTAAAACAACTAGATTCTAGAAGAAACCAAAATGATAAAGAAATTAATAAAAGGTGGAGTTATACAAAATTGAGTGGCAGACAAATATGCAAAATATTATAAACTACTGTGGACCTCAACAAAACACCGAATAAAACAAGCATTAAAAAAACTAAAATAATCAAACAAAGAACAGAGGTCATCAAATGAAATAACAAAAATATGCGACTTTAGCATAATAAAGCAAAGTAAGTAAAGTAATAATAATATAACAACCCAATATTGAAGAATAATGGAATAAATAAATAAATTTCAACAAAGAGAACCAATTAATTAATCAATATCTAACAAAATCAAAGCTAAACGAACAGAAAATACAACATGCTTAAGTTCATACCTCTGTTGGCTACATCAATTCTGGCCGAAGGAAGACAGAGGCAACAACAACTTGGTTGTTGTTATTTACTGGCGTGTTGGTGATCTGGATCTGGAAGCTCGGGATTTCCCCAGACGAAGCTATTTTCACTGGTTTGGCCGACTTCGTTATGGGATAACTCCGAGCTGCTGGTGACCTGCAAAAACAAACATAAACTCGAAAAGGGGGAAGGGGAAGGGTTTGGTCCGTTTCTGGAAATGATTGAGGAAAAATGGGGGTTTTGGAGGTCAATTTCTTGTTGTTTGGAGGTGGTTGTTTGGATGTTCGATGATTTGGGAAAATGGAGAAAAGGGGGTGGGGTTTTGGTCGTAGTTTGGTGGTCACTGGTGGGTGTTTCTGGTGATTTGGGTTGTTGTGTTGCTGGAGGAAGAAAGGAGAACGGGTTTTGGAGTTGTTACGGGTTGTCGGAGAAGAACGGTAAAAGGGTTTTGGTTGTGATGTTGGCCGGAAAAAGTAGGGTCGTTTGCTGTTGTTTGCTACTGTTGGAGAGGGTTGCTAGCAGCAGCAATGAAGAAAAGAAGAAATAGGTCTGGTGACTGCCGGAAAAAGTAGAAAATGAATGGGGTTTTGGTGGTGAACTCGCCGTTATCCGGCAGAGCTCCGGTGAACTTGTCACTGGAAAATAATGAACAGTAAAAGAATAAAAAATATGAAAAATACCCCTAAAATATTATCCACCACTCCTTAACTTAATGAGCAAGCTATTGTTTAAATAGTGAATTGAAAACCACCAATAGTACAATACCACTATCTTAAAATCGTGGGCAAAAATCAATGGTTAATAAAATATCTGTGTATGAAATCTTATCCATACCAGAATGAATTTTTGGACTATGCAAAATATCAAAATGAATATTAACAAATGTAACTGATAAAATGAATATGAAAAAAATGTAACGAATGTAACCAATGACATGTAAAAAATGCAATTTAACACAAAAAATGTTTTCATAAAAAATGAATGAATATTTGAATGTATTCAGCCGGCTGTGACAAAATAATATAAACAAAATTAACCGATAAAGATCCTAATACTTTGAGAATAAGGATAATTATCAACAAATTGCATTAAAATGATAAAACATGTATTTTTAACTATTTAAAAAATAAAATATTTAAAACGTATTAATTTAGAAACATCAAACCAAATTTTGGTACTAAAAACTTGCTCCTTTGTTTGATTAGGATCAATGAAAGAGATCCTGGTCAAACAAAGTTGACGAACCCAAATTTGGTTTGATAAACTTTGAACAAAACAAAATGAGACGTTAGTAGAGCTTTTGAGTAATACTCTACGTCTGTAGACGAGGCTTAAAATAATAAACAATAGGCAGAGATTGATTGTAAACTGAAAATATTTGCATACCTTTGATGTTACTTGCAAAATTGCACAATGAAGGTAGTGTACCTCTTTGAAAGGATGATGATGTGAATAATATGTCACTCTGAACGAGGTGACGACTTAACTTGTCTATTGAAAGGAAGACGACCCACTTGAATATAACATGTCACTTTGAATGAGGTGACAACCCAACGTGTCTCTTTAAAAGGCGGACGACCAAACTTGAACTTAACGTGCCATTTCAAGGGAGATGACAGCCCAATCTTGAACTTAAAGTGTCACTTGAAGGATGTGACAACCCAACGTGTCTATTGAAAGGCAAACGACCCATTTTGAACTTAACAGGTCACTTTGAATGAGGTGACAACCCAACGTGTCTCTTTGAAAATCGAACGACCGAATTTGAATATAGCATGTCACTTTGAACGAGGTGACAACCCAACATGTCTCTTTGAAAGGCGGACCACCCAATTTGAATTTAACATGTCAATTTGAACGATATGACAACCCAACTTGTCTCTTTAAAAGGCGGATGACCCAATGTGAACATAATATGTCACTTTGAATGAGGTGACAACCCAACGTGTCTCTTCAAAAGGCGGACGACCCAACTTGAATATAACATGTCACTTTGAACGAGGTGACAACTCAACGTGTATCTTTGAAAGATGGATGACCCAACTTGAAAATAACATGTCAGTTTCAACGAGGTGACAACCCAACGTGTCTCTTTGAAAGGCGTATGACCCAACTTGAATATAACATGCCACTTTGAATGAGGTAATGACCCAATGTGTCTCTATGAAAGACTGACGATCCAATTTGAATATAACATGTCACTTTGAACAAGGTCAAAATCCAATGTCTCTTTGAAAGGCGGTGACCCAACTTGAACATAACATGTCACTTTGAACGAGGTAACAACCCAACGTGTCTCTTTGAAAGGCGGACGACCCAACTTGAACTTAACGTGCCATTTGAAGGGAGATTACAACCCAATCTTGAACTTAAAATGAATGGTGTATCACAAAATCTGCAATTACAATGTTAGTAACAAATATAACACAAAGGCAACATAAATTATTCAAACATGGCCTCATATGAACAATGTATTAACCAATGCAACCATTCAAACTTAATAACATCATGAATAAAAAATGTCAATTTTAAATTGAATAACAAAATAAAAAGTGTCACATTGAACGACATGATAAACCAATTTTAAAAAGCATCATTTTATTTGAGATTAAATGTCATTTTGAAAGGTATGACGACCTAAAAATAAAATTTTAACAATAAAACAGTCCACAAAGTTACTTTGGATAAGTATGAACAATGAAACGGTCCACAAAATTTGTATGGACAAGTATGATGACATAAATTTAAAATGATATCAGTTTGAAGGGTATGACGACCCAAAATACAATATTAACAATGAAACGGTCCACGAAGTTTTGGACAAGTTTCAACAATAAAATGGTCCACAACGTTTTTTGGACAAATATCAACAATGAAACTGTCCACAAAGTTGGTATGGACAAATATTGAAAAGTAGGTTTCAAGCCGTTTTTATTTTATGAACAATGACACATATTTTAACTTGGTTAGCGCCAACACTAGTATTGTACAAAAAAAAATTCACAATTCCTTCTCTTTCAACTGAGATTGATTTCAAGGTAATTCATATGGATTCAAGTGGTACCTCAAATGTACTCGAGTAACGACAAGATTTGTCCATCTTGCTACAAACAAAGGCTTTGAACTAGACCTAAAATCATGTTTCAAGTGCCCTCACCACAAAGAAAGTCCCAATTTGCACACATTTAAAGTATTTTAATTTGGGAACATCTGGAAAATCACACTCACACTGACAAAAAATGTTCAGCACATGCAATTGTGATACCATAGGCTTGGCCTTCATGTAAATCTCCACTAATGTGAGAAAATTTGAACTAAAGTCATGTAGGTCTTGTTAATATCATGTAATGTAGGCTTAGGGACGGGTAGGATAGTCATTTGGATAAAAGTGACTTATTCCCTTCTTGAGCATTGCACTAAATTGACGCTTTCAACATTTGTTACACTTTTAGCGTTTGATCCTCTTTTTTGTCCCTTCCTTTGCACTTTTTGACTTCTTTGAAACTTTGCTTGTCTGAGTTTTTCCCCTTTTCATCATTTTTTGGAGTTTCTCCATGTTTGTTTGGAGTGTTCTTCTTCTTTTGTTGAAATTTGCTTGCTTGAACTTGTGGGTAATTTTGAACTTTTTCTTCTTTCTTTGAAGTCGTTTTTGTATTTTTGACTTTTAGGGACTTTGTAACCTTTTTCTTTGACAAATTTGAACATTGAATCTTGTTTTGTAACTTGCACGTGTTCAGTGCGCTCAAGAAAGTCAGGCCAAAAGGGGGATACTGCGTATAAGTACTCAGAAAGGGTATAGGCTAAAATGTGGTTGTCCAAAGAAAAAGCTTAAGGCTCAAAGTGGGGACATACTAAGGGTTGATGTCATTTAGTAGGCTTTGAAAGGGTCAAACGGGTCAAAGAATGCCTACAATCATTTTTCAAATCAAACATCACTCAGGATTTTGTCTCAACAAACATTTAGGCCAAGTTTTTGATTAACAAAGCAGCACAATTGAATTTAATCAAAATCTCACTACACAATGCACATGAAACGATGAATTTGGTGTATTTCAAATCTTGAATGTATGCAAGATAATATTTTTCCGTGTAACAAAAATATGAATGAGAGGTACCAAAAGAATCCATGGCTTAACAAAAAGTCAATCCTCTCCATGTCAAGAATTATTTTTCATATGCACACTCAAACTATGTTGGCACCAACCAAGTCAAAAGTAACATAACATTTAAAAAGAATTAAAAAAATAAAGAATCTTTTGAATGAAGAATACCGAACCCTGGAAGAGCTGCCTACATATCTCATTGATGATAATCAGGTTTGCGTTGTTTAATCATATATGACATAAAACCTATATTATGAACAACAAATGAATTTTTGAAAGGAAAAATAATGGGAATGAAAACCTAAGGAGCCGCATTGAAAGGCGGGCAACCAAAATTTAACATTTTTTTAATTTAAAGAAAACTTAACAATAATGAAGAAATCAGTGAGTCACATTGAAGGGTGGACCACCCAAATTTAACAAAAAATCTTTTATTAATTAAAGAAAAAGTAAAAAATGAGTCACATCGAAGGGCGGACAACCCAACTTAAAAAATGCCAAACAAGTTTATTTTAATTTTTGAAAGGGAGTAATTGAAGTGAAAAATTAATGAGTCATGTTGAAGGGCAGACAACCCAAACTTTAAAAATGTCAAATAAAATAATATTTTTAATGGAATGTAAGATAAATAAAATTGAAGATATATAATGAATATAACATCATGTACAAAAAATTAATGCAAAAGGTACAAACCAACTAAGACTGATGCCCGATAGGTCTGGAATCGAAGTACAACCTTGGTGAAATTTTTGAGGGCATTGCTAAAAAAATTTTCCCTTGTTACAGCTTTAACAACCTCTGGTATTCAATCTTGTAGCAATTGTCTCCTTTGTAAAATTATTGGAGACCTCCTCAAAAGTTTTTCCCCCAACTTTCATTTTGAAATAGTGGAAAGCTTAAGAGAAAAATGATCGAGCCCTTATGGCGCCTATGTATCACGTTGAAGCAGGAATCAGGTCAAACATAGTCCAACAGATTGTGACTTGAATAAAGAGTAGACTAGATTATGAATATTTTGAAACTAGGTTACCAAGAGTGGCTTTTGAACGACCGGAAACCCAAGAAGACAAGTTATGTTGGAACTCATGACAAATATTGGACGCATGACGAACAAATAAATTATCGATCATTCCGAAAAAGGGTTGAGTATAAAAAATCTCAGTTGCGATTACGCAAAAACAATTCTTTAATATACTATATGAATGTCGAAAATGTCATAACTGCAACAATAGTGTACAACAAATAATGAATAAATAATGAGTACAATATGCAAATAATCAATAAAATATACAAGATATAATGAATAACTCAATAAAAGAATAGTCTCATCAATTTGAAAAAATGAACTTATAATGGTTAGAACCTCTATATCCCCAGCGGAGCCACCATTATGTTGACATCCTTTGAGAGGGCGCAACGTAGCGTTGACTCACCAAAAAAAAAAAATCAATTTAAAAAGAAATAAATAATTTTTAAAAAAAAGATAAAGGGGTAAAAGCGAGTTCCCACCTAATTTTTAGGGAAACTAGAAAACCAATTAACAAATTAACTTAAAAAAAATGTCTTTGAAACAAATAGATTCTAGATAAGGGTTTCAAGTTATTTCGAAGGGAAGGTGATAGGCATCCTTCGAAATTCACAATTGTGGGTCCTGACTGAATTTATTTTTTTCAAATTGAGGAGAAGATAAAAACAATATAAAGTAAAATAAACATGCAATATACACAAGTAATAAAATAAAACACTAATTCAAGAATCGACCTTAAATTTGCCTAATATCAATATATAAAAAATAATGAATAAAAAATATAATTCGAACTTCATTCAAATAGCTTCAATGGGAAAAGTGTTAGTAGTAAATAAATGTGAATAAAAATGAATAAATAAAATAATTACTTAAAAATAAAAACCTGTCTTATTAACATGGAAGGCCTTGGAAATCGACAGTAATTTCTTCATCGGCAAATTTTAACAAGGAAATAATATAAGCTTAACTAATTTTCCCTCTTTTAAAATGGAGAGGCCTCGAGAACCGACGGAGATATTTTTTCATTGGCCAATTCTAACATACAATTTAAACAAGACTGCTAATAAAGTTGAAAGAAAAAACATAAAATAACAAGTTTAACTTTAATTGAATAGTAGGAAATTGCCAACGTATAACAATAATCAGTTTAATATCAACATAAATAAAAGTAATACAATTCATTCATGAGTACAAGTTTAAAACAACTAGATTTTAGAAGAAACCAAAATGATAAAGAAATTAATAAAAGGTGGAGTTATACAAAATTGAGTGGCAGACAAATATGCAAATTATTATAACCTACTGTGGACCTCAAGAATACACGAAATAAAACAAACTTTGAGAAAAACAACAAGACAAAAACTAAAATAATCAAACAAAGAACAGAGGTCATCAAAAGAAATATAAAAAATATGCGACATTAGCATTAATAAAGCAAAGTAAGTAGAGTAATAATAATAAAACAACTGAACAATGAAGAATAATGGAATAAATAAATTAATTTCAGTGAAGAGAACTAATTGATTAATCAATATCTAACAAAATCATAGCCAAACGAACATAAAATAAAATATGCCGAAGTTCATACCTTTGTTGGCTACATCAATTCAAGATGGAGGAAGACAAAGGAGGCAACAACTTGGTTGTTTTAGTTACTTGTGTGTTGGTGATCTGGAAGCTCGGGATTTTACCGGAGATGGAGCAATTTTCTCTGGTTTGACCGACTTTGTTTGTCAGAGTTTCTGGTTTGCTGGTAATGGATGGTGTTAGGGTGATAGCTCCGAGTTGCTGGTGACCTGCAAAAACAAACATAAACACGAAAAGGGGGAAGGGGAAGGGGTTGGTCTATTGCTGAAAATGAGGAAGGAAAAATGGGGGTTTTTGAGGTCGATTTCTTGCTGTTTGGAGGTGGTTGTTTGGATGTTTGATGGTTTGGGAAAATGGAGAAAAGGAGGTGGGGTTTTGGTCGGTGGTCACTGGTGGGTGTTTCAGGTGATTTGGGTTGTGGTGTTTCTGGAGGAAGAAACGAAAAGGGGTTTTGGAGTTGTTACAGGTGGTCGGAGAAGAACGGTAAAAGGGTTTTGGTTATGATGTTGGCCAAAAAAAATAGGGTCGTTTGTTGTTGTTTGCTACTGTTTGAGAGAGCTGCTAGCAGCAGCAGTGAAGAAGAGAAGAGTTGGGTCTGGTGACTGCCGAATAATGGAGAAAATGAACGGGGTTTTGGTGGTGGACACGCCGAAATCCGGCGGAGCTTCTGTGAACTTGTCACCAGAAAATAATGAACAATAAAAGTATAAAAAAAGAATAAAATATCTAAAAAATAACCCTAAATTCTTATCCATCGCCCCTTAACTTAATGAGCTAGCTATTCTTTAAATAGGGAATTAAAAACCACCAATAGTATAATACCACTATCTTAAAACCGTGGGATAAAATCACCGGTTAATAAAATATTTGTGTATGAAATCTTATCCTTATCAGAATGAATATTTGGACTGTGCAAAATATCAAAATGAATATTAACAAATATAACAGATAAAATTAATATGAAAAAAATGTAACGAATGTAACCAATGACATGTAAAAAATTTAATTTAACATAAATATTTATTTTATAAAAAATGAATAAATATTTGAATGTATTAAATCGGCTGTGACAAAATAATATAAACAAAATTAACCGATAAAGATCCTAATACTTTGAGAATAAGGATAATTATCAACAAATTACATTAAAATGACAAAACATGTATTTTGAACTATTTAAAAATAAAATACTTTAAAAGTATTAACTTTAGAAATATCAAGCCAAAATGTGGTGTCAACAACATGAATCATCACGGTGTTCACAATCAATGCACACAAGAAATATCACACCATACGGAACAAAAAAATAATTCATACAATTCAAGTCCACATTCATGCATATAAACATTTCATCAATCAATCAACTAGGGTCAAAATATGGTAATTCATATCATCATGTTCATCACATAGCATTTTTTCATTTCAACCCCTTTTTATTCATTTAGATGTATAAAGGGATAAAACAACTTCGAAATCAAAATTTTACTAAGTTCTTAGGTTCTAGAAAAAAACCACAAATTTCTCATTTAAAAAACTTGATCTGAACACATAAATCCATAAACTATAATGGGTAAGTGAAGATTTATAGTTAAGAATCGTTACCCAAAGCTCCCAACACACCAAAAATGATGGAATGGGCCTTAAACCTTGAAATGGCAGGCAAAACCCTCTCTGATATCGCTTAAGCGACCACATGTTCCCTTAAGCGAACTTCACAAAAACTGGGGGTCTTGGTTTTGCTAACCAAGCTTTGCTTAAGTGACCATTTCTATAGAAAGCCCTAGTTCGCTTAAGTGAAGCCTTCAGAAACTCTGGCCTTCACTTAAGCGATCACACCTTCATTTATACAAAGCTCACTTATGTGGAAGGCCTATCGCAAAAGAAAAGGTTATAAAACTCGGGCACCAGAAAAATCAGTCTACACTCAAAATATTGAATGGACCTTCATGATTCGTTCGAACCATCAAACACATAAACCACATATGCAAAAAAATTATAATTGATGCTCCAGACTCAATGCAACCGTCAAAATACGAATTTGAGGTATCCTTGACCTGACATCCGTGAAAACCACAAGAAACTAAGTCAACTCCTAAAAAGGCTAAAACAAGCTCCAGACCTCTCAAAAATCAACCAAGGCCTCACTTAGGCCTAAAAGCATCCTCCAAATACAATGCAACTGTTAAAATTCTGATCCAAGAATCCAAACTCCAAATGTTGACCAAAGTCAACCAGAAGGCTAAAATTCAAAAAATTCACAACTTTGGGCCTAAAATCCTAAAAAAAACTATAAAAAAAACCCAAAAACTTGCACATATCATATTTAACATGAAAACACTGATGGAATAAATGAAGTTCTTTTGAGAAACGAGAAACTCCAAACGACACCAAAAACCACTTTTTTAATAACTTAGCCTTTCAAACTCAAAAATTTCCAAATTCTCAACTTTCAACTCAAAGATCAGAACAAACTTTTTAAACCCAAACATACAAGACTCGGGGCTAATATCGGGAGGGAAAAAGGTAAATTCACGAAACTTTCTAAAAATGGTCGATCAATTCATCACATTAACAACCACTAAAACCATGTTCGTCCTTGAACATAAAGAAAAAAAAAGTAGCTGGAGCTTCAAACAACTAAGGATATTTGGAATGCATATCAGACTCTATCTCCCAAGTTGCCTCACTGACTAAACGATGCTTCCATTGAACCTTCATTAAAGCAATCTCTTCAGTCCTAAGCACTAAGCATTAAGACCTACCTATCCAAAATGGATATAGGCTCCTCCTCAAAAGATAAGGTTGGACACTACTCAAATAAATCAAGGGAAAGTACATGGGACTCATCCGTCACGTACTAACGAATCATGGAAACATGAAACACAAGATGCACAACTCACAAACTAGGAGGCAAGTCCAACTTATAGGCGACCTCTCCCACACGACTCAAAATCTCAAGGGGTCCAAGAACTTAGGTTTAAGCTTGACCTTCTTTCCGAACCTCATCACACCCTTCATGGGTGACACTCGAAGCCAAACATGATCACCTTCCATGAATACTCGGGCTCGAACTCTCTAATTTGCATGATTGTTTTGTCTACCCTAGGTTGTTAATAGTCCACCCTAGATCATAAGAAGTTTCTCCATAGAATCTCTATGGAAGTCACTATCTAATGGATCCATCTCAGCGTAATCAAACTATCTAATTAGAGATCTACATTGTGTTCCATACAACGCCTCAAAAGGAGACATGTGAATACTTGAACGATAACTGTTGTTATAGGCAAACTCTGCTAAAGGAAAATTCATATCCCATCTAGCACCAAGATCAATCACACAAACTCAAAGCATGTCCTCCAAGACCTAAATAGTTTGCTCGGACTCACCGTCTATTTAAGGATGGATGGTTCTACTTGTATCTAATTGAGTACCCAAACCATGTTGAAATGCCTTCCAGAAATGGGAAGTGAACAACAAACGTTGATTAGAAACAATAGAAAATGGGACCCCATGAAGTCCCACAATCTTACTAATATAAAGCTTGGCTAACTTCTCCACTGTATAGTTCACCCGAACCGGGATAAAATGGGCAGACTTTGTCAACCTATCAACACCCACCCAAATAAAGTCATAACCGCCCACGGTGGTAGAGTCCCATAAAAAAGTCCATAGTGATCTGTTCCTACTTCCATTTAGGAATGGGCATCCTCTGAAATATACCTCCTTGTCGCACATGACGTATTGACAAGTCAAACACCTCAAAACAAAACCAGCAATATCCCTCTTCAGACCACACCACCAATAGTGTTGGCTCAAGTTATGATATATCTTCGCCGCACCGGGATGATGGATTATCAGGATCAGTGGGCCTCCTCAAGAATCAGTCTAATCAGCTCGCTCACCTTGGGCACACAAATCCTACCTCAAATCCGCAAGACACCATCAGAATAAATGAGTCCTTCTTGGCTTCCCCTCTCATCACCTTGTTTGGCATAAGACATAGCTTTTTATCATCAAGATGGCCCTCATGAATCTACTCAACTAAGGAAGAACGATCCCTAATAAAAGTAATAAAACCACCCATATCCACAAAAATCCGCAACCGAACGATACTATTGTCTAACCTCTAAACATGTCTTGATAGTGGTCTCTTCTCCATACTAATAGTGGTAAGACTTCCCATACAAGAAGTCATCCAACTAAAAGCATCGACCACAACATCGTCCTTCTCTTGATGACACAAGATGGCGATGTCGTAGTCCTTCAAAAGATAAAGCCTTCAGCGCTACCTCAAGTTCAGTTCCCTCTAACTGAAATATATAGAATACTTTAATGTTCTGTGAAAACCTCTCAATGAACCCCGTACAAATACTATCACCATTTCTTAAGAATAAACACTAAAGCTGCAAACTCTGAATCATAGGTAGGGTAATTCCTCTCATGGGTCTTCAACTGTCTAGAGGCATATGATATCACCTTGCATTTCAGCATAAGAAAACCACCTAATCCGACTCAAAAAGCATCATAGTACATAGTTAAGTCTACACCCTTCTAAGTAAGGTCAAAATAAGAGTCGACGTTAACACATACTTGAGCTTTTGAAAGATCTCCTCACACTCATCAGATCACTAGAAATTGACACTCTGCCGAGTCAATCTAGTGTAATAAGATGCAATGGTAGAGAAGCTATGAACAAATCATCGGTAATAGCTCGTAAGACCCACAAAATTCAAAATCTCAATAACCGATGTAGGTCTAGTCCAACTACACAATTCATCAATCTTGGCATGATTAATGCGAATACCCCCCTTGGACACCATGTGTCCAAAAAATGCCACAGAATCAAGTCAAAACTCAAACTTTAAGAACTTTGCATAAAGATTCTATTCCCTCGATCTCTGGAGTGCAATCCTTTAATGTTGATCATGATCATCCTCAGTCGTGGAGTACACAAAAATATCATCAATGAACACTATCATAAATAAATCCTGATATAGTTGGAACACCTCATTCATCAACTCCATGAACGCTGCAGGGCATTTGTCAAACCAAAAGACACCACAAGTAACTCAGAGTGCCAAAAATGAGTCCTAAAAGTTGTCTAAGGGATTTCGATGACCTAATATTCAGTTGATGATAACCGGATCTCTAATCAATCTTGGAAAACAAAGATGTCCCCCTGAAGCTGATCAATCAAATCATCAATAGGAGGAAGAGGATACTTGTTCTTTAGTGTCACTTTGTTCAACTATCAATAATCAATACAAATCCTCATGGGTTCATCCTTCTTCTTCACAAACAACACAAGATCACTGGAAAATCACACTCTGCTGATGTAGGTCTAGTCAAACCCCTCACTGCCTCAATCTTGGCTGGATCAACTCGAATACCCTTCCTTAGACAACATGTGTCCAAAAATTGCCATATAATCAAGGCAAAACTCAAACTTTAAGAACTATATATAAAACTTCTCTTCCCTTAATCTCTAGAGTGCAATCCTCAAATACCGATCGTGATACTCCTCAGTCTTGGAGTACACCAAGATATCGTCAATGAACACTATCATAAAGGAATCTTGATAAGGTCGGAACACCTCGTTCATCAACTCCATGAATGCTATAGGGGCATTAGTCAAACCGAAAGATATCACAAGAATCTCATAGTGCCCAAAACGAGTCCTAAAAGTTGTCATAGGGATATATGATTCCATAATCTTCAGCTGATGATAATTGTATATCTAATCAATCTTAGAGAACAGAGATGCACCAGGAAGCTGATCAATTAAATCATCAATACTAGGAAGAGGATACTTGTTCTTTAGTGTCACTTTGTTCAACTGTTGATAATCAATTCACATCCTTATCTATCCATCCTTCCTCCTCACAAACAACACAAGAGCACCACATAGAGAGACACTATGGTGAATAAACCCCTTACTCAACAAATTTTGTAACTATTCCTTCAATTTCTTCAACTCAGTTAAAGCCATACGATAAGGAGTAATAGAGACGATCTTGGTGCCCGGCTCTAAGTTAATAGCAAAATGAATATCCCTATCCGGAGGAACCCCTGGAAGGTCAGTAGGGAACGCATCTGAGAACTCTCAAACTACGGGCATTAAATCAATGGGAGCCGACATAATGCTAGTATCCCAAGTGAAATCAAAATAGGAAAAACACCCTTTTATCAACCAATCTCTAAGCTCTAACGAAGGAGAAAAATTTTCTAGGGTTAAAACCACTAGCACCTATCCACTCAACTCTCGGGACACCTGGCATTGCTAAGGTCATAGTCTTAGCATAACAATCAAGAATAGCATGATGCGGAGAAAGACAACCCATACCTAAGATAATGTCAAAGTCTACAATTCCTAAAATGATATAATCTACCCAAGTATCATACCTTACCAATGAAACATGACAAGATTTATACACTAGATCCACCACCAAGGATTCAACCACTAGTGTAGAAATATGAATAGGCTAAAACATATTATCAGACAACATATCAAACCCAATAGAAATATATGTAGACACATATGAGAAAGTAGACCCCGAATAAAATAATAAAGACGTAGGTCGATGGAAAACTGGCACAATACATGTCATCACAATATGAAAATTCTATTCCTTGGGCCTCCCTAGAAAAAAACATAACACTGGCCATCTCAGTCGCCTACACTCTTAGTAGAACCTCTACCTCCACCCTACAGAGCTATAGTACCCTTACCAGAAGTCTTTCCACCTCTACCAGATTGAACTCTATCTCTACCCAAGGCCAGAGGCACTGGATCCTTAGGTGGAGCGGCTGAATAAGAACTCTGAGTTCCTGAATAAGTATGAAGAGGAGACTGTCACATCATATGACATAGATCACTACAATTAAAGAAAGATCTCAACATAGATAACTAGTGTTGCGAACTAGATGAACTACCATGGCCACCTCGACAAGAAATATAAGATACCCAACTGCTCACTCTCAGCTACTGGCATAGAAGCATGAACCAGACCACGACTCTGGAAAGAGCTACTACCTCTAAGTGAACCACTACCTCTAGATGAGGCACCAGAAAACTTGCCAGAAGAATGGTCCCTCTTAGGGTCCCCAAACTTCTCTAAAACTATTACCTCCACATCATTGGCAGTTCTAATAGATTGGAAGGAAGCCCCCTCTCTGGCAGCTCTAAACACATAAGATTCGACGGAGAAAGTCAACCCTCTTACAAATTGGTGAACTTTCCCTACCTCATCAAGAATAATAATCATATCATGTATACAAAGCTCACAAAAATAGGCCTCAAACTCGGTCATAGACAAACTGTCCTTAGTAAAGCTTTGAAACCTCAGAGGCCTCTCCTCTCTCACACTTCAAGGAATAAGCGGTCTAGGAAAGCGCTAGAAAAACATTCTTTCTGCTGGAGGAGATAGAACAGGCCTAGACCTCACAAAAGTACTCCACCACTCTCTGGCGGGACCACAAAGCTGAAGTGCAATAAAGTAAACACCGCGAGCATCCACCATACCCATTGCCTCAAGCATCTCATGGCACAAAGTCAAGATCTCATGAGCATCCTCACTTTTACCGCACTGAAACTAGGGTAGTTTCATCTTCTGAAACATCTCATTACATTGCTAATTAGTCTCTCTTAGAATAACCTAGGGAGAAATGTATGCACCAACAACTACTGTAGGAACCACCAGTGGATGGGCCACCTGGACATGAATATTATGAGTCTGCTGGTGACATAGGGTCTGCTCCCCTACCCTTGCCTAATCACCCTGTGGTGTCCCTATCGCACTACATTGAGAAAGGTTCTCTAACACACCTAACATTCTCAACAAATTCTTCTGAAATAAAGGAGCTCCAAACTCGGGAGAAACCTATTCCTCAGCAAGCTCAACATGTGGTTCAGGAGAAGCCTTTCTAGCTCTACCTTTGGCTAGGTGTTTCTACATGCGCACTACCTTTACCTAGACTTACTCCACGAGCACGACCTCTAGCTCAGGCCCTACATGTACCCCTAGTTGGGGTCTTAACAAAAACCTTGTGGACCACCTCCCATCTGTAGCAAAAAGTATAAGCTCTTGTCCTTGACAGCTACCAAAAAAACATGATGCAACTTACCTCTAGCTAAGGTAACCATGCACAGTAAAAAAGGATAAATAAAAGGTAGTTTCCTAACAATCTTTGTAGCCTCTTGAAGATAAGTACATACATATCTGTACCGATCCTCAAGACTCTACTTAGACTTGGCTTGTACACATGTGAAACCTATGAACCTGGCGCTGATACCATTTATCACGACCCAAAAAGGACGTGATGGCAGTTGTCTTTTCCCACTAAGAAAAGTCAGCCTCAACTCAAACAAAATGAAAGAAATGCGGAAATATAAAGCAAGAACAAGACAAAGGCAGAAAACTTATTCATTCTAAACAATATCCCAAAACCTGTTTGTCATGTGTACAAGTCACTAATGAAAATATAGAACTCAAAAGATAAATACAAGTCTCAATCTTTGTTTCTCAAGTAGAAAAAATCTTAAGGAAAAGGAAAAGAGGGTCCGCCAAGATGACAAGCAGCTACCTCTCATATCCTTTGACGAGCCTCGGCTATCAGGAGAAGATGAATAAGATGACACGAGTCCAAACTCAGAAACTACACAAGTGTAGAAAAAAAGGGGTGAGTACCAATAACATGGTACCCAAAAAGCAACCTTCTAAAAAAGGCAACTAGCTAGGAAAACGAATACACCTTACAGTCCAACCGAACCTCCTTAAATTACAACCAGCATAGAAATCAGCCCAACATAGAAATTTTACAACATACTGGTCAAAAGGCCCAATATTCACAGTTCAATCTTCAGAATGCAACAATTAAACAAATAAAACAAGTCAATCTCAATATCAAGTAGTTCAGTCACACACAACAAGTACATCAATCTCAAGTTTGAAGCAAGTCACACATAAGTATCAAATGCATCAAGTCACAATAATCAATCTCTTCCCAGAATCATATCACATCGGCAATATCACTAGCAAGAATCATTTTTCATCGGCATTATATCAAGCAACATTACGAAAACATTTCCCATCGGTTTTCTATCACTAGCCAAAACCATTACATATCGGCTTAATAAACAATTTTAAGAAATAACTTCAGCATCATAACACTCGCCAGCTATGACCTCTAAACTATAGCAATCGTAAGCATAGATCTCGACATCATAAATCATCACATGTCACATCATGGTGTTGATAATCAATGTACACATTCAATATCACACACATAGAAGAAACAATAATTCATACAATTCAAGTCCACATTCATACTTTCAAGCATTTCATCAATCAATCCACAAGGGTCACAACAATCAATTCACATTATCATGTTTATCATATAGCCCTTTTAATTTATTTAGACGTATCAAATGGATAACTAAAACCCTTCACCTCATGCCCATTACTCCTAACACACAAGCAACAGAGGAAGTACATGAGTTCTACTAGAATGCGAGATATAGAAAGTCACTTGCCTTAAATTAATCAGTATTACTCCAAAAGTTTAGTCTTCTCCTTCCGAATCACATCCAAAGATACACAATCTATAATAATCAAGTATTTACAATCACACATTGGAAAAAACAAATTCCCAATTCCCATATCAATTATGCAAAGAAATGGGTCAATAACCTCAAAAGTCAATGTCAAAATGGAGGTTTGAATTTGGAAAATAATACGTGAAAATGATGTTTTAGGTTTTAGGAACTTATTAGTGGTAATCATTTCAAAAAAAGTAAACAAAACCACTTCAAAATTACCATTTTACTAAGTTCTTTGGTTCTTGAAGATAACTCCAAATTTCTCATTTCAAAAGCTTGATTTCAACATATAAATCCATAAACAATAATGGGTAATGAAGATTCAGAGTTAAGAATTGTTACCCAAAAGATTTCCCTGGAATATCTGATCTAAATCGCAACCCCAAAGCTCCCAAAACTCTAAAAATGGGGCTTAAACCCCGAAATGGCTGGAAAAACCCTATCTTATGATGCTTAAACTACCACATGTTTGCTTAACCGAACCCTACAAAAACTGGGGCTCTCACTTTTTCAAATCAGGCTCCACTTAAGCGACCATCCCTAAAGCGGGCCCGGGTTCGCTTAACGTTCGACCTTCACTTCAACGATCACACCTTGGCTTAAGCAGAAGGCCTATCACAAAAGTGGTGGTTAAAGAACTCAAGCACCAGAAAACTCAACAAACTCTCAAGACATCGAAAGGACCCTTAAAATTCATTCGGAACCCCGAACACACAAACCACATTTGAAAATCAATTATAATCGACACTCTAGACTCAGTGGAACCATCAACACATGAATCGTAGGTCTTCTCTATCCGACATTCATAAAAACCACTAGAAACTAACTCAATGCCTAAAAAGGCTAAAACAAGCTTCGGACCTCTCAAAAATCAACCATGACCTCACATTGGCCTAAAATAATCCCTTAAATCCAACAAAACTCTTAGAATTCTGATCTGAGCATCCGAACCCTAAATGTTGACCAAAGTCAAGCTAAAGGTAAAAATTTCAAAACTTTACAACTTAGGACCTCAAATCCTCAAAAAGTCTCTGAAAATGAAATTGACAACTCTGACGGATTAGATTTCACTTTATGAGTCTAATTGAATTGAAGGACTTCCATTTCGAAACTTGAAACTTCAAAAGACACCTAAAACCATTTTTTTTAAAAAACTGAGCCTTTTTTTAAACTCAAAACTTACCAAAATCTCAACTTTTAACTCAAAATTCAAAACCAACTTTTCAAAATCCAAACATAGAAGACTCGGGGTTAATATCAAGATGGAAACATGGTAAAATCATGAAAGTTTCTAAGAATGACCGATCGGGTCATCACAATATGTACCGGCACCAAAGGTGATCTTGAATGTGGTGCATAAGAAGTGGAGCGCAATCCCCTCAAAACCTATATGTCACGATCTAGGGGTACCTACTTGATGTAACATGGCAGATAGAACCCGAAGGATTGCAAACAAGCCACTTATTCCTCATAACATAAGAAATAAAACAATAAGACTAAAAACACATTTCACGTCGAAAATATTCATACACGAAAGTAAAAATCTAGACCCTTAATCTCATCATAGCCATCCATTACAATGTGTGAATGAAATAGGGCCTAGCCCATACAACATGTCCAAAAAGGGAAAATACATGGAAGGAAATGCAACAAAGGAAAAAGAGCCATCCTCAAACCATGAGGACTCACCAACAATCACAGAAGATACTCCAGTCCAAGCTCTAACTACTATAATAATCACCTCAAGAACTGGACCCTACACTTGGAGAAAATGTAGAAAAAGTAGGTGTTAGTACAAAAATGCACTGAGTATGATAGCCATGCATAAAAGTATTGAAAAGATGCGAAAAGGGACATTTCATTTGAAAACATGCAATTTACCAAGTTTAAACATCATCATAAAGAAAAGCATAAGTCATAAACATAGTCAACATAGTCATCATAGTCTTTCCAACCTTGAAAACTCAAATAAAAGCTTCTTGAGTAACCATAGTTCATAATTCATATTATTGTTCTTGTTGTTGTGGGAATAAGCCTTAACCAGCATGAGACCATGTGAGCTATATATGGTCCCCCGGTGTTACCCACACCGAAAAAGGGTGTCCTACTTGCCTAAGGTCGAACCATACTTTTAGCTTAGGTGGATCCACTTGCTAAATAACCTGTGGAGGAACACAATTTATGGGATAATGAAATTGCTACTAGAAACCCAAACTCAACTTGTGTAAAAGGTCTCCATCTCATGAGACATACTTTGGAAACCCAGACTCTATTGTATTAAAGGATCCTATTGGGAAGCCGGACTCAACTAGTGTAAAAGCTTCCATCTCATATTCAATATCCACTCGGTGGTAAGAATTAATTCCCATGGAGTACATATTAAGCCATAACTTGATTCATTAAGATAGCTCATTAGATCATGCGTGAGAATAACATTTCACCGTCCATGTGTACATATAGATTTAGTAGGTGAGAAAGCCTTTCAACCATACAATCTTCATATTGTGATAAAACATTTCACATCATATCATATTTATGCATAAGTGTGTATATGAGAATATCCTTTCAACAACACAACAACTACATCATAATCATAGACACTTCACTCTCAAAGTGTTCTTAAAACATATACATAGATTCCATAAAAACTTGCATAATGCTCATACTTTGCCCTATCAAGGTTCAAAGTTCATATGAAATAAACACATCTTGAATTAAATTCATCAGATATGTATATCATCATAATTCAAGTAAGCCAATCATTAAATGCATAATTTCATAACACTCTTCTTTCATCAACAAAGACTCACATCACAAGAACATAATTAATTAATATGGGGATTTCATGGGTTATTGGGGATTCATCATAAAAACACTAGGAAAATATCAATTCATTCTTAGTATAACATAATTAAATCATTAGAATGGATTTTGAAAGGAACCCATGACTTTGGAATCAAACCCTAACTTTTGGGGATTTCTATCTTTGAAATTGGGATTTTGAAGGAACTCCATGGATGAAAGATATCCATGGATGAAATACTACTATACCTAAAGTCCAATTGCCTATCTTAAATGTAAAATTTGGATCCTTTTCTTGAAACCCTAGGTGAAATCTTCCTCTTCTTCTTCAAGTTCTTGAGAGTAAAATATTTGAGAATAATTTTGGGTTTTCTTTTGGGATTTGAGAGAAT